>JAWZYU010000018.1:4686777-4747050 GCA_038380435.1 Ryuthela nishihirai | reverse complement strand
CTCCAGATATTTTTCCTGAATTCTGTAATCACGTGACACGAAGGGTGCCAGATCACTAATTTCTGAAAAAATCGTTGCCAGATATTTTTTTCTGAATTCTGTAATCAACCATAGTGTTCTGATACTTTTTTGAGCGACTGTACTATCGTACAATTTTCATGGTTGAAAAATTTATAATGACACATTAATGATGATATATATCGTGGAGAAGGGGGCGTAATTTAAAAGTTTGCTTTGGATGCGAGAATACCCAGTTCGGACACTGTCCCATCGATAATTAGCGCAACCTCTCCAAACTGATCGATGTTCCGCATCTTCCGTCACCACCGCGCCATCGAGGCGACAAAAACGCCTTCCAGGAGGGGATGGGCAATGCCCCTCTCTTCTACCCGAGGACGTCGAACTATATGCGGAGTAAAATAAAATTCCATGATTTTTTTTTTTGGGGGGGGGGAATAAAATTAAGAAAAAAAAAATTTTCCCTCGGGAATTCCTTTTTTTAGGTATCAGAACTTGTCATTAAGTAGCTGCTAAAGAGGAAGACGGAGGATAATTTAAAGGAGACAAACAACACGTGCGTTAGAAGAAAGCTTCACGGCATTGCCAAGTCGTGGGTTAAAATACGAACTCTGTAATTAAAAAATTTCAAGCCTTCTTGACTTCATCCATCAAAACGATGATCAGCATTGATTTCGCCGACTCCGAACTTGTTCTTTGCGGACAATTTCTTTTTGCCGTTTTTTTAGGTCCTCATTCATCACGATGATGAGCATTGGAAAAAAAAAGAAGAAAAAAAATTAGCTGAAAGATTGGCCTATGATCGTAAATAATAAATACTTGCACAAACCTTCTCTGGGGTATAGTATCATAGTGACAGGCTGCTGTCAGACCTCCGCGGGGCAAGCGATGTTATTGTTTTAAACACTGAAACCTTAACAATGAATATAACAGGAAGAGAAAGTGAAACAATGGGAAAAGAAGTGAAGTAAATAACGTGCAGGGAAATGTAACAGCCCGAGACATGGAAGATCACGTGATCAGGAGCGCCACAACGCCCTTTCCCATTAAAGAATCGTTCTGGACTGCTTCGAAGGAAGGCTCGTACTCGATTCCTAATAATTGGTTCCTCTGATAGCAAATGAAGAAAAAATATTAAAGATTTTGAGAGCGGGGGGGGGGGGGCAGGGAGCACCAAAGTTTATTAACCCAGATCAACTGGCTGATTTGAGAACCTAAAAGCAACACTAGCAAAGTTTCATTTTCACCTTTCTTATGTCTAGTGTTCAATGGGTCCAGTTTGTTCCGCGCAAGCTCGATAGATATTTTCCCGCCAAAAATCCGTTTCTTTTGAAAGCAAAAGAGAGGAGTTGGGTTGGGTTGTTTCACCTCTGAGCGACACTTTTTTGCACACCATGGGCTAAATGGACAGGTTACATGGACCCCGAAGGCTCAGAGAAGGTTGGGGAGGGGACCCACTGGAACAGCTGTTGGGAGACAGATGGTAGCCTCCCGTCAAGGCCATCCAGCGTGTTCTTTAACGTTGGGTTGTTTAACCTCTGAGCGGCACTTTTTTGCACACCATGGGCTAAATGATCAGGTTACATGGACCCCGAAGGCTCAGAGAAGGTTGGGGGAGGGGACCCACTGGAATAGCTGTTGGGAGACAGATGGTAGCCTCCCGTCAAGGCCATCCAGCGTGTTCTTTAACGTTGGGTTGTTTAACCTCTGAGCGGCACTTTTTTGCACACCATGGGCTAAATGGTCAGGTTACATGGACCCCGAAGGCTCAGAGAAGGTTGGGGAGGGGACCCACTGGAACAGCTGTTGGGAGACAGATGGTAGCCTCCCGTCAAGGCCATCCAGCGTGTTCTTTAACGTTGGGTTGTTTAACTTCTGAGCGGCACTTTTTAGCACACTATGGGCTAAATGGCCAGGTCACAAGGACCCCGAAGGCTAAGAGAAGGTTGGGGGAGGGGACCCACTGGAACAGCTGTTGGGAGACAGATGGTAGCCTCCCGTCAAGGCCATCCAGCGTGTTCTTTAACGTTGGGTTGTTTAACCTCTGAGCGGCACTTTTTTGCACACCATGGGCTAAATGGTCAGGTTACATGGACCCCGAAGGCTCAGAGAAGGTTGGGGGAGGGAACCCACTGGAACAGCTGTTGGGAGACAGATGGTAGCCTCCCGTCAAGGCCATCCAGCGTGTTCTTTAACGTGCACAGGGTATGGCTCTCCCGCAAACGGAGCCACGGCTTAACGTCCCATCCGACGGACGGCAACCTTTCCAAGCCCATCGGTGTCCCCTACTGACCGTGGGCAGGGCGGGGAATTTTGCGGAGATAAATCTCAACGCTGACCCAGCTTGGTTGTTGTGAAAATGCAAACGACGTACCCAATGACGTGGCACGAGCGGCAATATAAAAGACTGTGAGACTGCGCAGTTCACATTTGGACGCTCTCGCGGATCTGAGGTCAGTGACCTCTGGCCAATGAGAATTGTCGAAACGTCGATTGCCTCCTGCGTCATGAGAAGTGACAAAGTCCCCTTTGACACTTCTCCCACTGAGTTTAGCGTGCAGACATTTTCTTGGAGCCATCACCCTCTCCTCCCCTAAACGATCCAGATCGAGGTCATCTCCGGAACTTTTTGTTTTTGAAACCGACCGATACTTTGATTTAGGTCTGCGAAAAGAACAAAAAAAGTTCCGATACTAAAGTTATATGCGTCATTTCAAAATTATTTTTTTTTAATTCTGGATCTGGGGTTGAGATGAGATTACGAACATACCTCCCTGAACATAACCCGGAATCAGGAAAGCGAACCACTTGACCTTTGCTCAATGTGCGTCATCGTGTGGCACTTTGAGCTCCGATAGCAATAACCGGGAATGAATTTGAATGCCATTTTGGGGAGAAAGTTCACCGCGATATCGGAATCAACAGCTCCATAAATCAAGCTTTTATCTGAATTCCGTTCTGCGCACTGTCTGCGCACCGCACAGCACGTGCACCCGGGGGGGGGGGGGGGATTCTCTCTCGCCTTATGCAGGGTCCGGGTGTATGTGTCGGGGGGGGGGGGGGTTCGTTAAATGTCCGACCTTCCTTTTCAGCTGATTCGGTGAAAATCGCCACTTTTTGGATTGCGTATCGGTTGTGAGTTCTGCTTCAACTAGACCAAACAAACAGCGAAGTCTGTTTCTGGTTTAGCAGATCGAAATATCGCCCTCGTCTCAAGGTCGAAGGTATCGCGTGTCTCAGTCTGTTCGTCTGCGTGATCGTTTTATCGGTTTTCAAATTTTCTTTTGCTCGAGGGACGATTGTTGACGAGCGCAACGTTATCAGCAGACGAATTCTTCAACAAAACTCGGACACTTAAAATGATTAGTTTTAAGAAGCGCACTTTCACGCGCATGGGGCGGCGGGGGTGGCTCAAGCGGTAGCGCGCCAGGCTCGTAATCTGCAATTCCCACATTCGAGTTCCACCTAGGCCACAGCGTTGAGATTTATATCCGGAAAACTTCCCACCTTGCCTAAGGTCAGTAGGCGAAACCGAGGGGCTTGAAAAGCCGACGTCCGTCGGTTTGGACGTTAAGTCGTGACCCCGTGTGCGGGAGAACCATACACTCTGCACGTTAAAGAACACGCTGGATGGCCTTGACGGGAGGCTACCATCTGTCTCAAATCAGCTGTCCCAGTGGGTCCCCTCCCCCAACCTTCTCTGAGCCTTCGGGGTCCTTGTGACCTGGCTATTTAGCCCATGGTGTGCAAAAAAGTGCCGCTCAGAGGTAAAACAACCCAACGTTAAAGAACACTCTGGATGGTCTTGATGGGAGGCTACCATCTGTCTCCCAACAGCTGTCCCAGTGGGTCCCCTCCCCAAACCTTCTCTGAGCCTTCGGGGTCCTTGTGACCTGGCCATTTAGCTCATGGTGTGCAGAAAAGTGCCGCTCAGAGGTAAAACAACCCAACGTTAAAGAACACGCTGGATGGCCTTAACGGGAGGGTACCATCTGTCTCCCAACAGCTGTTCCAGTGGGTCCCCTCCTCCAAGCTTCTCTGAGCCTTCGGGGTCCTTGTGACCTGGCCATTTAGCCCATGGTGTGCAAAAAACGTGCCGCTCAGAGGTAAAATAACCCAACGTTAAAGAACACGCTGGATGACCTTGACGGGAGGCTACCATCTGTCTCCCAAGAGCTGTTTCAGTGGGTCCCCAACCTTCTCTGAGCCTTCGAGGTCCTTGTGACCTGGCCATTTAGCCCATGGTGTGCAAAAAAGTGCCGCTCAGAGGTAAAACAACTCAACGTTAAAGAACACACTGGATGGCCTTGACGGGAGGCTACCATCTGTCTCCCAACAGCTGTTCCAGTGGGTACCCTCCTCCAAGCTGATCTGAGCCTTCGGGGTCCTTGTGACCTGGCCATTTAGCCCATGGTGTGCAAAAAAGTGTCACTCAGAGGTAAAACAACCCAACGTTAAAGAACACGCTGGATGGACTTGACGGGAGGCTACCATCTGTCTCCCAACAGCTGTTCCAGTGGGTCCCCTACCCCAATCTTCTCTGAGCCTTCGGGGTCCTTGTGACCTGGCCATTTAGCCCATGGTGTGCAAAAAAGTGCTGCTCAGAGGTAAAAGAACACAACGTTAAAGAACACGCTGGATGACCTTGACGGGAGGCTACCATCTGTCTCCCAACAGCTGTTCCAGTGGGTCCCCAACCTTCTCTGAGCCTTCGGGGTCCTTGTGACCTGGCCATTTAGCCCATGGTGTGCAAAAAAGTGCCGCTCAGAGATAAAAGGAACCCAACCCACGTGGATAACTACGTGATGTCGCTTCGTGTGAACATTGCACTGAGTTTACTATGCACAATAATCTTTATGCGCAACTTTGTTTTTGGGATATAATTCAGCCTGAAAAAGAAAAATATTTTATTCCTGGTTGGTGTTAATACGGAAGAAATGAGTAATTGTTTTAGGTGAACTACAACTTCAAATGCGAGACGAAAACGAAAAGAAATAGTAAAAAATAAAATTACCAAAACCTGTATAGACCATATTAATATTAAACTGATTAAAAATATGTCTGCAAATTCAATAATTCAAACAAGCAAAATAGCAGATCACTATATGATTTTAACACTGATTAGCAACACCAATAACAATTTGAATAATACTAATTATAGTGAAACAGACCAGGAAAATAAGAATTGGTCATTTGACCATAACAATATAAACAAAGCTATTTCTGAAACGAATTGGAATTTAGAAAATTATGGAGACAACTCAAAGGATGAATTAAACCTATATAAAGTATTTAAAGACATTTATGATGGAATTTTAGGAAAAAATAGAATATATATGAGGAGAGTTGGAAAAGTAAAAAGAAATCATAGCAAAAATTGGATAACACCGAACTTGATAGAATTAATTGAAGAAAGAGATAAAGCTTGGATTAAATTTAAAAACAATGATAAAAGTGATGCTTCTAAAAATAACTATAAAAAATTAAGGAATAGGGTTAATATTCAGATTAGAAATCAGAAACAACTTTATTATAGAAATAAACTTATAATGAAAAAAAATGATATGAAGGCTACCTGGCAATTAATATATGAAATATTAGAAGGAAAACAAAAAAAAATCATCGGACGATGTAATAATTGACAATATGGCCAAAAAGAAATTATCTGTGGAAGAAATAGCAAATAATTACAATGACATTTATAATACACTAATTTTACAGATAAGAAATACAAATCACCAAGACGATATAAATTATGTTCCAACCATGATACAAAGAGTTTTGAAATCTATCTATAAACATGAAATCACTGAAAAACAAACTGATGAAATAATTACTTCATTAGACACCAATAAATCACCTGGTTACGATAATGTTTGCATTAAACATATAAAATTTAATAAAGAGACACTACTAAATATTATATCAAAAATTATAAATCAGATTATATTTACTGGGAACATACCTACTGAACTCAAAACAGGTATTTTAAGACCTATTTTTAAAGGTGGTATTAAGGAGGACTTTTCTAACTATCGACCAATAACAATTCTGCCTATTTTTTCGAAAATAATGAAAAAATATATTTATAATACTGTTTTTAACTTTTTACTTAAACACAACATAATTAATGAAAATCAGTTTGGCTTTCAAAAAGGAAAAAACACAATTCAACTAAGTTCCAAAATTGCAAATAATATTAATAAATCATTGAATAATAGGGAAAAAATTGTAACTATGTTCTTAGATTTAAAGAAAGCCTTCGATACAATAGATCATAGCATTTTACTAAATAAATTGGAAAATTACGGTATTCGCGGTATATTGTTAGATTGGTTTAGAAATTATTTATCAGACAGATACACAATTACTAAAATAAAAAACTGCTACAGCAGAAAAGTAATTACACGATGTGGAATTCCTCAAGGCTCAATTTTAGGTCCTTTATTATTCCTAGTATACATAAATGATTTGTTCAATACAAAATTAAATAGTGCTATTTATCTATATGCTGACGACATTGTTTTAATAAACAGTCAGAAATACTTAAATGATAGCATTTCAGAGGTTCAAACAGATTACAATAATATTATTAGATGGTTAAATTATAATAAAATCTATTTAAATGAGAAAAAATCAAAACTGATGATTATTCATTCACCAGGATTTCATATTCATCAAAACCTCTTTATCAAAACTCATAAAATAAATTGCAGAAAAAAGGATGCTTCGAATTGTGAATCATTATGCAGCTGCCCACTTGTTGAGCAGGTAAATAAAATAAATTACTTAGGAATCATTTTTGATGAATATTTTAGGTGGAATGCCCATATATCCCACATATGTGAAAGCTTGAGAATATCGGCGATAAAAATTCAAAAATTGAAATACGTATAAATATGGAAACATGTGTCCTATTTTATAAAGCAATATGCGAATCTATTTTAAATTATGGAATAATTGTGCATGGAACAACTAACTTAACTAACATAAATAAAATAGAAAAACTGCAGTCTATAATAGCTAAAAATATTATTCCGTTTCATTTGCAAAAAATTTATAAAACTTCTACCGATAGATTAAAATTTTTAAATCTTTTGCCCTACAGCAATTTATATAAATATAATGTAATAATTAAAAATTTTTTTGACGAAACTTACAAACTAAAAATTCAACATAATAAAAATACAAGATTTCAAAACCAGGGTTATTACAAATTGCCAAATTTTCGAAATAATTATGGGAGGCATACCTCCGAATATCAAGTACCACTTATATTTAATGCTACTCCAAAAGAATTACTAAATACAGATTCTTTTAGAAGACTTAAAATGGAATTAAAAAATTATTTGGTATTTTCTAGTTAGCTGATTTTTATGTGTTGTGTTTTGTGGATTTATTTGATGTACACCATTTTTGTGGCTGAATGACTTATGTTAATATAATTTATTCATTTTCCTGCAGATAAGCTATTTAGCTTTGCGGGTCAAAGTGTAAATGTATTTGTATTCTTTACTCTTATGAATAAAAATTATATTCTAAAAAAAAAAAAGCGAAATGCTTCAACGTTCCACTGGAAGGCTATGTCGAATCACCTTGGGAGTACCGAAATGGAACATCCGAAAGTGGAACGGTTTTAGATGGAATTCCAGCTCAATGGGTGAAACTGCGCGTTGGCACGGTAGCTTAAAAAAGTATCCGAACGCTATGGTTGATTAGAGAATTCAGAACAAATATCTGGCAACGATTTTTTTTAGAAATTAGTGATCTGGCAACCTTCGTGTCACGTGATTACAGAACTTAGAAAAAATTCACAGCAAACTGGAGCGTGTGCAGTTACTGCACTCGCTCCAGTTTGCTGTGAACGGTAACTGCACACGCTCAATATTTCTATGAGTGGGCCCACACGATCCAGGTTTTTGTGAGTTCACACGATCCAATGTGATGTGAACATTAACCGCAACCGCTCCAGTTTGCTGTGAACGGTAACTGCACACGCTCAATATTTCCGTGAGTGAGCCCACACGATCCAGGTCTTTGTGAGCTCACACGATCCAATGTGCTGTGATTAACCGCAACCGCCCCAGTTTGCTGTGAACGGTAACTGCACACGCTCAATATTCATTGCATTATATATTCATACGCATTATATATATATTTAAAAATATCCGAACACTATGGTTGATTTCAGAATTCAGAAAAAATATCTGACGACGATTTTTTTAGGAATTAGTGATTTGGCATCCTTCGTGTCACGTGACACGAAGGTTGCCAGATCACTCATTTCTAAAAAAATCGTTGCCAGATATTTTTTCTGAATTCTGTAATCAAAGCGTTCGGATATTTTTTTGAGCGACCGTACACTCTCTGGCTTTATTTGTGTCTTGTGTTGACAGTCTTAAAGCTTTTGGAGAGGGAATAGAAATAGATGCACGTGATAGAAGGGGGGGGGGGGGCGGTGAACAGGTGTCCGTTCCACATACACAACCAAGGACGCCTCCGATGCGGAATGAGCGTTTCCTTGACAACGATTTGCACGCGACTAGGAGGTAGTTAACCAGTTCCGATCCGAAATGGCCTCCACTGCGCTCGCAATAAATATGCAGACGATCTTTTCCAGCTGATCTTTTGGAAAATGTCGCCTCGACGTCATCGTCTGATTAGATCGTTGTTAATTATCCATTTATTATTGTTTTTTGTTTTTCATTTTTCCTTCATGAAGAATTCGTTAATGGTCACGAGGAAGTCCTTCGAGATAGCAGGAGCACCCCGAGAGAAGTGGACTGACCGGGATTCTATCAAAGGAAGCAGTTGGGGGGGGGGGGGAGAATGGGAAGGAAGGAAAAAGAGATTTCGATATTTTCTCGTTGACTTTGTGAAGAGTCAAAAAATTGAATTCGCAGTGTCTAAATGGGTTGGGTTGGGTTGTTTTACCTCTGAGCGGCACTTTTTTGCACACCATGGGCTAAATGGCCAGGTCACATGGGCCCCGAAGGCTCAGAGAAGGTTGGGGGAGGTGACCCACTGGAACAGCTGTTGGGAGACAGATGGTAGCCTCCCGTCAAGGCCATCCAGTGTGTTCTTTAACGTTGGGTTGTTTTACCTCTGAGCGGCACTTTTTTGCACAACATGGGCTAAATGGCCAGGTCACAAGGACCCCGAATGCTCAGAGAAGGTGGGGGGGAGGGAAACCACTGGAAGAGCTGTTGGGAGACAGATGGTAGCCTCCCGTCAAGGCCATCCAGTGTGTTCTTTAACGTTGGGTTGTTTTACCTCTGAGCGGCACTTTTTTGCACAACATGGGCTAAATGGCCAGGTCACAAGGACCCCGAATGCTCAGAGAAGGTGGGGGAGGGGTCCCACTGGAAGAGCTGTTGGGAGACAGATGGTAGCCTCCCATCAAGGCCATCCAGCGCGTTCTTTAACGTTGAGTTGTTTTACCTCTGAGCGGCACTTTTTTGCACACCATGGGCTAAATGGCCAGGTCACATGGACCCCGAAAGCTCAGAGAAGGTTGGGGGAGGGGACCCACTGGAACAGCTGTTGGGAGACAGATGGTAGCCTCCCGTCAAGGCCATCCAGTGTGTTCTTTAACGTTGGGTTGTTTTACCTCTGAGCGGCACTTTTTTGCACAACATGGGCTAAATGGCCAGGTCACAAGGACCCCGAATGCTCAGAGAAGGTGGGGGGAGGGAACCCACTGGAAGAGCTGTTGGGAGACAGATGGTAGCCTCCCGTCAAGGCCATCCAGTGTGTTCTTTAACGTTGGGTTGTTTTACCTCTGAGCGGCACTTTTTTGCACAACATGGGCTAAATGGCCAGGTCACAAGGACCCCGAATGCTCAGAGAAGGTGGGGGAGGGGACCCACTGGAAGAGCTGTTGGGAGACAGATGGTAGCCTCCCATCAAGGCCATCCAGCGCGTTCTTTAACGTTGAGTTGTTTTACCTCTGAGCGGCACTTTTTTGCACACCATGGGCTAAATGGCCAGGTCACATGGACCCCGAAGGCTCAGAGAAGGTGGGGGGAGGGGACCCACTGGAACAGCTGTTGGGATGCAGATGGTAGCCTCCCGTCAAGGCCATCCAGCGTGTTCTTTAACGTGCACAGAGTAGGGCTCTCCCGCACACGGTGACACGGCTTAACGTCCCATCCGACGGACGGCGGTCTTTCCAAGCCCATCGGTGTCTCCTACTGACCGTGGGCAGGGCGGGGAATTTTGCGGAGATAAATCTCAATGCTGACCCAGCTGGGACTCGAACCTGGGAACTATAGATTACGAGCCTGGCACGCTACCGACTAAGCCACCCCCGCCCCAGGGGGAGGGGGGGAACGGGAAGGAAGGAAAAATAGATTTCGATATTTTCTCGTTGACTTTGTGAAGAGTCAAAAAATTGAATTCGCAGTGTCTAAATGAGATTGAAGAAAACATTGTTTCAAGAGTATTTCAAATTGTGCTTCAATGGAACACTGGAGTTCGAAAAAGGCTTACTGGGTCTCTCTGAGAGCTCGAGAATCCCCGAAAAGAAATCTCCCTGACTGGATTTTTTCCAAAACACAAAAAGAATTTTTAATTATTATTAATTTTACAAAGACTATATATCTTGGAGCCGTCCCGTGGCCGAGTGGTTAGCGCGCTTGGCTACTGATCTAAGGGACCTGGGTTCGAGCCAAGGGTGAAGGCATGGATGTTCGTGTTGTTTTTCTGCTGAGGTCCTGCCATCCTCTCAGACTTTCTACTGTGGCATATAAACTGACAGGCTGCTGTCAGACCTCTGTGGCAAGCAGCTGCTTGAGGGGGTATTTATTTATTTTATTTATATATCTTGTTTTATTACTATTTGGTTTAGCATTTCTTGATTAATATCCAGGAAAAAAAATTAAATATACAGTCGCTCAAAAAAGTATCCAAACGCTATGTTTGATTACAGAATTCGGAAAAAATATCTGGCAACGATTTTTTTTTTAGAAATCGGTTATTTGGCAGCCTTCGTGTCACGTGACGCGAAGATTGCCAGATCACTCATTTCTAAAAAAAAACGTTGCCAGATATTTTTTTCTGAATTCTGTAATCAACCATAGTGTTCGGATATTTTTTTAATATATATAATGCGCATGAATATATAATGCAATGAATATGGAGCGTGTGCAGTTACCGTTCACAGCAAACTGGAGCGGTTGCGGTTAATGTTCACAGCACATTGGATCGTGTGAGCTCACAAAGACCTGGATCGTGTGGGCTCACTCACGGAAATATTGAGCGTGTGCAGTTACCGTTCACAGCAAACTGGAGCGGTTGCGGTTAATGTTCACAGCACATTGGATCGTGTGAGCTCACAAAAACCTGGATCGTGTGGGCCCACTCATAGAAATATTGAGCGTGTGCAGTTACTGTTCACAGCAAACTGGAGCGGTTGCGGTTAATGTTCACAGCACATTGGATCGTGTGAGCTCACAAAGACCTGGATCGTGTGGGCTCACTCACGGAAATATTGAGCGTGTGCAGTTACCGTTCACAGCAAACTGGAGCGGTTGCGGATAATGTTCACAGCACATTGGATCGTGTGAGCTCACAAAGACCTGGATCGTGTGGGCTCACTCACGGAAATATTGAGCGTGTGCAGTTACCGTTCACAGCAAACTGGAGCGGTTGCGGTTAATGTTCACAGCACATTGGATCGTGTGAGCTGACAAAGACCTGGATCGTGTGGGCTCACTCATGGAAATATTGAGCGTGTGCAGTTACCGTTCACAGCAAACTGGAGCGTGTGTAGTAACTGCACACGCTCCAGTTTGCTGTGAACGGTAACTGGAGCGTGTACAGTTGCTGTACACGCTCCAGATATTTTTCCTGAATTCCGTAATCAAACATAGTGTTCGGATACTTTTTTGAGCGGCTGTAAAGGTTCGTCATTGAGGAGTCATTAAACGTAAGAGTTTCGTAGGAGGTTGTTCTACTTCTCAGCAGTACTTTGGAGACAGTGGGCGAAATGAACAGGTCACAAGGACCCCCAGGGCTCAGAGAAAGTTGGAGAAGGGGATCCCTGGACAGTTGTTAGGAGACAGGGGGATTTTCTGTTTTCTAACTTTGTCTCTCGCCACGGCATGGTCATATTGTATTTGCAGACTCCTGTGAGACCTTTGTAGTTGCAGAAAGTCTGCTGCCTCAGAAGAAATCTAATTTTGTTTATTTTGCTTTCACTCCCCCTCCAATAATGTAGACACTGTTGCTAATAAAACAATTTAAACTCCTTTTTATTTCCAAAAAATGACAGAACTGTTAGATCCCCACTGTGACACGGGCCAAACAACAAAACGCCGACATTCCGTTTCGTCCCCTCTCCGCTTCGCTGCGCAAGGGTCAGACGCATGTCCCGACATGCCCCTTCAGCGGCTGCTGTGCCAAGATGGAAGCGAAACGTGTGATTAGTCTCCGGTTAATGCGGGAGACCTCGCAGCAGCTGAGACAGGTGACAGATGCGGCTCGTGCGTGGAGACACTCCGTGAGAACCGAGATGACGACAAACCGACCGGGGGATTTCGGGAGGGGAGGGGGGAGGGAAGAGGACACGATGGGTCATGTCGCGAAACCCGCCATTACAGAAATTAACGAACCTTTTGACGAGTACACGAGTTGCCTATGAGAAGGCCGCAAACTCTGTTAAGGCCTTTTTTTTTGTTACTTTATAACTTGAGGTCGATAGGATATCGTGGTGGTGTTGGTGTTGGGGGGAGGGAGTTGGAGGAGGTCTGATGCTTCCCGGACACGTGAAGCAATTACATACTTTGTATCAGTGATGAAATGGTAGGTTAGGAGGATAGTATTAAATGAGAGGTCAAAGGGGAAGGCGAAATTAAAACGAAAAAGGTATTAAATAACTGGGGGGGGGGGGAGTGAATGCCGACGATTACGACATCCTTGTGATTTTGGGTACTGATGAGGATGGCGGGAATTGTGAACGCGAAAAGTGCTAATTTTTAGTTCACAGGTGCAATTCGTTTGGATTTGGTTCTCGGTTAGGAAAAAGAGGATGTGTGATGGTGGGAAGGGGGGGGGAGGGGGATTATTTCGGATGCGACGATTTTTTTTTTGTGCCAGGAATTTTTTTTTCCATTGGATGCAGATAAATGAAAAATATTCAATTATTTTCCATGAATCTCATTTTAAATTTAAACTTTTCAAGTATGCAAGCAAATCGATCGTCCAGACACTCAGAACTTGCCCTGTTTCTCACAATTAATTTGAATTATCGACATTTTATTGATTACCTAATCTTATTTTTTTCTCCTTCATCCACACGTGCATCATCTTCAGAAGTATCACAAACGCACAATCATCATCGTCATCATCTGTCAAATTCTAATTTCCAAATCTCTTTGAGGATCAACATTTCTCCTCTTCGCTCATTCACCCTTTCCTAAAGGAAATATCAAAGCGCATCTTCAACTCAACTTTTCCCAAATAAATTTAATCCGTATCTCGACGTCCATCTCGAGGCCATCCCTTGACGTCGGTTTCGATTGCTTTTGTGACCTCGGTGGCCAAAAGACCACAAACAGAGCTTTCACGTGTTGTTGCTGACCCATTGATAAATGGTCCTCCCCCCCCCCCTCTACCCCTCTCCTGCGCTCTGCTTCGTACGGAAACGCTCATTGGAATCTCCCATTCCCTCCTTCCCATTGTGCTAAGAAAGAATGCAGTCGGTGGTTTTGTGTGCAAATCAATGGATAAGGCGTGCGGAAGATTTAAGAGTCGGAAAATAGGACCTTTGTATGACCTTTGACACCCGAAGATTTCTCATTTTATCCTTCGGTGGGGTGAAGTCCGCTAGTTCGGCTAGCCACACCAGAACAAACAAGGGTCTGCGAATGGCCATTGTTAAGGTAGGGAGAGGATTCGGCTCGAGCGACTTGAAAACACACGTGACTTAACTCTTTCAGACTTTCAATGAAAACGGTTTTCAAGCGATTCGAGCCTGTTCGAGCGCTCGCGGGGACGAAGCTCAGAAGGTCACATCGGTGGGGCAAGTCATCTGATAGTACAGTCGCTCAAAAAAGCATCCGAACACTATAGTTGATTACAGAATTAAAAAAAATATTTTGCAACGATTTTTTTAGAAATTAGTGATCTGGCAACCTTCGTGTCACCTGACACGAAGGTTGCCAGTCACTAATTTCTAAAAAAAAATCGTTGCCAGATATTTTTTCTGAATTCTGTAATCAACCATAGTGTTTGGATACTTTTTAATATATATAATGCGTATGAATATATAATGCAATGAATATTGAGCGTGTGCAGTTACCGTTCACAGCAAACTGGGGCGGTTGCGGTTAATCACAGCACATTGGATCGTGTGAGCTCACAAAGACCTGGATCGTGTGGGCTCACTCACGGAAATATTGAGCGTGTGCAGTTACCGTTCACAGCAAACTGGAGCGGTTGCGGTAAATGTTCACAGCACATTGGATCGTGTGAGCTCACAAAGACCTGGATCGTGTGGGTTCACTCACGGAAATATTGAGCGTGTGCAGTTACCGTTCACAGCAAACTGGAGCGGTTGCGGTTAATGTTCACAGCACATTGGAATCGTGTGAGCTCACAAAGACCTGGATCGTGTGGGCTCACTCACGGAAATATTGAGCGTGTGCAGTTACCGTTCACAGCAAACTGGAGCGGTTGCGGTAAATGTTCACAGCACATTGGATCGTGTGAGCTCACAAAGACCTGGATCGTGTGGGTTCACTCACGGAAATATTGAGCGTGTGCAGTTACCGTTCACAGCAAACTGGAGCGGTTGCGGTTAATGTTCACAGCACATTGGATCGTGTGAGCTCACAAAGACCTGGATCGTGTGGGCTCACTCACGGAAATATTGAGCGTGTGCAGTTACCGTTCACAGCAAACTGGAGCGGTTGCGGTAAATGTTCACAGCACATTGGATCGTGTGAGCTCACAAAGACCTGGATCGTGTGGGTTCACTCACGGAAATATTGAGCGTGTGCAGTTACCGTTCACAGCAAACTGGAGCGGTTGCGGTTAATGTTCACAGCACATTGGAATCGTGTGAGCTCACAAAGACCTGGATCGTGTGGGCTCACTCACGGAAATATTGAGCGTGTGCAGTTACCGTTCACAGCAAACTGAAGCGGTTGCGGTTAATGTTCACAGCACATTGTATCGTGTGAGCTCACAAAGACCTGGATCGTGTGGGCTCACTCACGGAAATATTGAGCGTGTGCAGTTACCGTTCACAGCAAACTGGAGCGTGTGCAGTAACTGCACACGCTCCAGTTTGCTGTTAACGGTAACTAGAGCGTGTACAGTTGCTGTACACGCTCCAGATATTTTTCCTGAATTCTGTGATGTGTAATCACGTGACACGAAGGTTGCCAGATCACTAATTTCTAAAAAAATCGTTGCCAGATATTTTTTCTGAATTCTGTAACCGACCACAGTGTTTGGATATTTTTTTGAGCGACTGTACTTTAAAGGTAACTCTTGTGTCTTTTGGCCCGCAGGCGCAAAGGCTGGAATGGAAGACAAGTTTTCAATAAGAATTCTACGAAATCGGAAATTTCCTTGAGTTTTAAGTTATGAAATGATTTGTTTAATTAGCTATAAAAGATGAAAATTTTCTTAATTCATTTATCTTGTTATTCGCTTTTTAAAAACTAATATTAAGATAAAAAAACTTCAAAGGCCTTCCGACCTCTGAGATCATACGTCACAGTCGAAAAAAGTGTCACTGAGGTGTGCACGAGGTGGCCATTGACACCAAACGATTCTAAGTCCGTGACAGGAGCTCTGCTTGATGGTCAATGCTCACTGGCTCGTGGCGCTGAGCACGACAACACGAGGGCAGAATTCTAATTGCACCCGACATTGATGTGCCATCGGAAATGGAGTATCCTGCACGAGGAGAAGGTGGCCTCATTTCGCAACCAACAGGGAAAGAAAGGCGAACATTAGCAGAAACTTTTTTCATTTCTTCGAAGCGCAAAGCACAAAATCTCTCTGCTGCACATTTCGAATATTTTGTGAACGCATTCCGCCCATCTGCGATGCAAAAAAAAAAACCCAACAGAATTGTTCTCCTGCAAAATCGATCATTTTTATTTCGCACACAACAGACTGATTTCTCCCTCTCCTGGTGGATTTTCATTTCAGCATTTTGTTTGATCATCTTTCATCCTCTATTCCACCTCATCTCAGTGTCTCCCGCACACGGGGCCACGGCTTAACGTCCCATCCGACGGACGACGGCCTTTCCAAGCCCATCGGTGTCCCCTACTGACCGTGGGCAGGGCGGGGAATTCTGCGAAGATAAATCTCAATGCTGACCCAGCTGGGACTCGAACCTGGGAACTACAGATAACGAGCCTGGCGCGCTACCGACTGAGCCACCCCCGCCCCCAGTTTATTATAAGAATAAGGTTACAAACAGTATATATTTGTAATATTCTTATTAACCCAAGAGCATCTAAGTTCATGTAGGTTAACTTACAAATTATTCAAATACATAATTTTGGCAACACTGATTACTATTGCATTTCTAATAGTTTATAGAATTTATTTGCCAGACGCACTCCCACTGTGTCACCCTACCCCTGATCATCACGTGATGGGGATGCATATATTTTCATTTCAACGGCGGCGACGAGGATGATGATGTCTATTGCACCTGTGGCCGAAACGGTCGAAAACAACAGTCACGCTCTGACCCATCCCAATCCCTCCCTCCCTCATCCTCCTCATTGGCCAGGGCAGCACGTGCTCGCTCACCATCAGGTGACGCGCGTTTGCTGCCGGGAAACGAACCGGGGAGAAAAACAGAGAGGAAAGCGCACGCCCGTGAACGCGCCCGAAAAAAAAACCTAATCGACGAGGTCAGCAGCGCTTCACGCACCGCTTCGTCCCGCGGTCACGCCGCACGTGCACTATCCGTCGGCGTCTATTTCGGATGCCACGTGAACCGCGAAAAAAGGTGGGAGGGTGGGGAGGAAGTGCTAACAGAAAGAAAAATGCCCGCCAAAGCAGATTCGCTGCTGCATGCACGCGTTTTCTCTGGTTTCCGGGTTTCGGCGCGCCATCCCCCCCCCCTTTTCCTCCTCTTCCTCTACTTCCATACCTCCCCCAACTATTAAGGCTTCGATGCATCCCATGCGTGGGCTAACCTGGCAGCAAGTGGTCGATGGGCTGAGACCTCCGCCGACACCAGAATCCATTCCGTAGATGATGCCAGTCCTCCGGAAAGAAGGATTTCTTTAGGATTTTCCTTCCGGAAAGAAGGATTTCTTTAGGAGATCCATGCAGAGGCGAAAAATGTCATCTGTTGATACTAAATGAGCAGATGACTCGTGCACTGTGTTGGGTGGGGGAGAAGGAGGCAAGGGGGGGGGGAGATTCTTCTTAGCTCTTGTAAGTAAACCGTGATTTCATGTTGAAACCAAGACCCACTAGACAACTAAACAAAAAATACAAATTGCTTAATGCTCTTTCACTAATATTACTCTTTCATATCTCATTCATTATTTTTTCACATATTAACACCCAGAGATTTTTGATTTGGGTTCTTTTACTTGTGAGCGGCAAATTTATGCAGAACAGTTGCATAAATGACCAGGTCACAAGGATCCCTGTTCTCATGACTAGGAAGAGGAAGGAAGCACACTAGATAACTATTAGAAGATAGATGACAGCCTCCCGTCAAAGTCGTCCAGCTTGTTCTTTGATTTCTACAGAGTAGGACTGTCCTGCCCGCTGCGGGGCCACGGCTTAATGTCTCATCCGATGGACGGCTTCGAAGTCCATTTGCTCTGAATTTTCCTCATTTTTCTGTCTTTGATTATCTGTCTCCAAATGTCTTTTTTTTTAATGAAACAGCGTAATGGATGATAAAGAAATAATTACGCAAATAAAAACCATAAACGAGCAGATGATAAAAATTTAACCTATTAAAAATCAATGAATTTTTCGTAAAAAAAAAATTAAATTCCCCTCTTTGCATCCCCACGTGAATTGGGTTAGGTCAAATGAAAAAAAAAAGATCGATGATTTGGGGGGTGCTCATTTGGGTAGCTTGCATTAGTGGAAAGAGGGTTTCAACGCTTGGGAGGGGAATTGGTAGGAAGGTGAACGCACGAGAGCCCCACCCCAGCACTGATCAGTAGCTCGAGGCGGAGGAGGTCTTGAAACATGAAGGCCGAGGGTGGAGAGGAGAGTTAATGGAGGGAGGGGGGTCGAGGACAGAAAACGAAATTAGAGATAATAATTTCCTTACTGTGGTAATCGAAAGGGAAGACATAACGAAGATAATGATTGGTAAAATTAAAAGATAGAAGTTTATGTATTCTCCTATAACGATATAAGAATCTTAGTGAAACAAACAAATGGTTTAAATGAAAATATACATAATTGGATTAAACTGACTATCATTGGATGTAAACGAAGCGTAAAGAGCTTTACGAATAAGATATCGAATTGAGAGGAATATTTTGGTGAATGAGCAAAAGACGGTAATGCGTTAATAAGTAAAGTTTTTTTGATTTAAAAAACATAATAGGGTCACTTGTAAAGAGATTTGGGTTCAGTTGTTTTACCTCTGAGCGGCACTTTTTTGCACACCATGGGCTAAATGGCCAGTCACAAGGACCCCGAAGGCTCAGAGGAGGTTGGGGGAGGGGACCCACTGGAACAACTGTTGGGAGACAGATGGTAGCCTCCCGTCAAGGCCATCCAGTGTGTTCCTTAACGTGCACAGGGTATGGCTCTCCCAAACACGCCTCGGGTGGCAAATTATCCAGTTGCACCACTGCGCATGAGTAATATCGCTTTCTAATAGAATTAAACTGTTATGAGGATATAGATGATGTTTATTCATCTTCACAAATTATTTAAGATGCGTTATTTATATCTATATATGTTTTATATGGGAAGGTATAAAATAATATTCACAGAAGGTCCCATTGAAACAGAAAGAAAGAAGATAGACACACTTAAGTTTGTTTTTTTTCGGAACCACCCATAAGCAAGCGGGTAGGATTTGGGTTGTGGGTTGTTTTACCTCTGAGCGGCACTTTTTTGCACACCATGGGCTAAATGGCCAGGTCACATGGACCTCAAAGGCTCAGAAAAGGTTGGGGGAGGGGAACCACTGGAACAGTTGTTGGGGGACAGACAGTAGCCTACCGTCAAGGCCATCCGGGGTGTTCTTTAACGTTGGGTTGTTTTACCTCTGAGCGGCACTTTTTTGCACACCATGGGCTAAATGGCCAGGTCACATGGACCTCAAAGGCTCAGAAAAGGTTGGGGGAGGGGAACCACTGGAACAGTTGTTGGGGGACAGACAGTAGCCTACCGTCAAGGCCATCCAGGGTGTTCTTTAACGTTGGGTTGTTTTACCTCTGAGCGGCACTTTTTTGCACACCATGGGCTAAATGGCCAGGTCACATGGACCTCAAAGGCTCAGAGAAGGTTGGGGGAGGGGACCCACTGGAACAGCTGTTGGGAGACAGATGGTAGCCTCCCGTCAAGGCCATCCAGCGTGTTCTTTAACGTGCACAGGGTATGGCTCTCCCGCACACGGGGCCACGGCTTAACGTCCCATCCGACAGACGGCATCCTTTCCAAGCCCACAGTGTCCCCTACTGACCGTGGGCAGGGCGGGGAGTTTTGCGGAGATAAATCTCAACGCTGACCCAGCTGGGACTCGAACCTGGGAACTACAGATTACGAGCCTGGCGCGCTACCGACTGAGCCACCCCCGCCCCAGCGGGTAGGAAGAATATTTTCCGGAAGGAGACTTGAATGCGGTTTGGGTTTTTTTTTCTTTTGACAAAGATTTAATAGCTTATAAAAGATCTCTTTAAGACCAAAATTCACTTCTGAATTCTTAATCTTCAAAAAAAGAAACCCCCATTAAGAGTACGGGGGAAAATGCAGATCTTTCAGGTTAAGTTACATCATCTAAAGTCTTTTGCAACATTTAGAACATCAAGGGCGATTATAATCTTTTAATTCCCTATCATTGGACTATGAATTTTATTGACACTTTTATATTAATAGTGCATTTTCGAACAAGTAGCAGCCATGTCATTCCAGCCATGTCATTCCCTTTGCTGCAATAATTTTTAAAACAGCCTCAAATAAGCTGCTTGTCACGTGGTCTGACAGGAGCCTCTCAATATAATACGTCATAGAGAAGGTCTGTGAAGGACACAGTGTTGTCTCTCCCGCAGAAGTAGTCCCTCAGTCGGTAGCGCGCCAGGCTTGTAATCTGTAGTTCCCAGGTTCGAGTCCCAGCTGGGTCAGCGTTGAGATTTATCTCCGCAAAATTTCCAGCCCTGCTCACGGTCAGTAGGGGACACCGATGGGCTTGGAATAGGCCGCCGTCCGTCAGATTAGGCCGTGGTCCCGTATGCGGGAGAGCCACACCCTGTGCACGTTAAAGAACACTCTGGATGGCCGTCACGAGAGGCTATCATCTTTCTCCCAACAGCTGTTCCAGTGGGCCCCCTTCCCCAACCTTCTCTGAGCCTTCGGGGTCCTTGTGACCTGGCCATTTAGCCCATGGTGTGCAAAAAAAGTGCCGCTCAGAGGTAAAACAACCCAGCTCTGCAGAACTCGAACCCAGGTCCCTTAGATCGCAGTCAAGCACGCTAATCACTCAATCACCTGAACGGCTTGTTGCAGTAGTAAGAAAAAAATAACCCGAAAGGCCACTTTACGAGGGAAACATTTTGGTCTTTTAAGGCCGGAGCCAACATGCGCGCTAAGTACAGCAGGTACATACATGGTAGGGGATCATGCCGAGCTGGTGCATGGTTCCAAGAAGGTCATGACCTACATTTTCCCGAGAGTGGTTTGCCACGAGCCGGGCATCACCGCAAACGTCGCGTGAGTGTTCCCCCACCCCCGCAGTGTCGTGCGTCCGTTGCTACCTTCGTTATTACGCACGCGAGACTCGAGATTTCAGCCAATCAAGTGTCGTTGGCGACTCTTGATTTGGATCGAGGCCGACACGTGACGACCCTGAAGATGAAGAAGGCTGCGTTTTATTTGTTTATTTCTTAATTCGAACCTGGGGTCAGAAGAGAGCTTACAGGAATAACGACTTGAAACGCCAAACGCTTACGAAGTTGAAGTTAATGATGGAGGTAGATGAAACTTAGAAAGGCGAAATTTAAAAAAAGTTTTCTTTGCAATATCTGTGGCGTATTATTCTTGGAGGCTCTTTGGAAAGCAGCTGCTTGAGGATTAATTTTCCAAGCATAAAATTTCATATTAATGTAAAGGAATATTAATATATTTAAAATAAATACGCCTTCTCAAGCAGCTGCTTGCCACAGAGGTCTGACAGGAGCCTGTCAGTTTATATGCCACAGAGGTCTGACAGGAGCCTGTCAGTTTATATGCCACAGAGGTCTGACAGGAGCCTGTCAGTTTATATGCCACAGTAGAAGATCTGAGAGGATGGCAGGACCTCAGCAGAAAAACGACACATACATCCATGCCTTAACCCGGGGCTCGAACCCAGGTCCCTTAGATCAGTAGCCATGACGCGCTAACCACTCGTCCACGGGACGGCATATTATATATACACTATAAAAATTTACATATATATATATATCTTATGTTACTGAGAAAGTGTTAATAAAAAACTAATGTTTTACTATTAAATGAAAATATTTTTTCTGGAAAGGAATTTATGACTCTCATTTTAAACGCGATATCCCATCTGAGTGGGATACGAAGCACCCGGATGAAGACAATTTTTCCTGAATAAATTTCTTCTCCCTGTAACGTAGTCTCATCGATAGATCCGCATCAGGAAAAATTCCCGATGGGCTTGGAAAGGCCGCCGTCCATCGGATGGGACGTTAAGCCGTGGCCCCGTGTGCGGGAGAGCCATACCCTGTGCACGTTAAAGAACACGCTGGATGGCCTGGACGGGACGCTACCATCTGTCTCCCAACAGCTGTTCCAGTGGGTCCCCTCCCCCAACCTTCTCTGAGCCTTCGGGGTCCATGTGACCTGGCCATTTAGCCCATGGTGTGCAAAAAAGTGCCGCTCAGAGGTAAAACAACCCAACGTTAAAGAACACGCTGGATGGCCTTGACGGGAGGCTGCCATCTGTCTCCCAACAGCTGTTCCAGTGGGTCCCCTCCCCCAACCTTCTCTGAGCCTTCGGGGTCCATGTGACCTGGCCATTTAGCCCATGGTGTGCAAAAAAGTGCAGCTCAGAGGTAAAACAACCCAAATCAGGAAAAATTCTAGGGGGGGGGGGCGGAGAATGGACAGATGACTGGATTGGACAGATCCGAATACTGGTCTATTAATTATTTATTTACTTATTTCTGAAGCCGTCCCGTGGCCGAGTGGTTAGCACGCTTGGCTACTGATCTAAGGTACCTGGGTTCGAGCCCCGGATTAGGCATGGATGTGTGTGTCGTTTTACTGCTGAGGTCCTGCCATCCTCTCAGATCTCCTACTGTGGCATATAAACTGACAGGCTCCTGTCAGACCTCTGTGGCAAGCAGCTGCTTGAGGGGGTATTTATTTATTATTTATTTCTGAAATTATTCTTGGTAAGAAGTGCAATATATGTTTTTTTTAATCTCATCTCCAGCAGTCTTAAAAAGGAACATTTTTCCAAAATCTGTTTAACATTTCCACCATAGCGTGACTGTTGTTACCTCTTTTGAGAGAATGAGATCTTCCGGCTTTGTCTAAAAGAGCTTATCGCAGAGCCCAATTAAATTAAAATAACTTATGTACACGGTGGTTATAAAGAAACTCGTCGCTTTGGCGGAAACACTCTCAGTACCGGTAGGTTGGAAAGAATTGGTATTCTAGAGATTAGTGATTCTGGCAACCTTCGTGTCACATGACACGAAGGTTGCCAGATCACTAATTTCTAAAAAAAAAATCGTTGCCAGATATTTTTTTCTGAATTCTGTAATCAACCATAGCGTTCGGATATTTTTTTATATATATAATGCGTATGAATATATAATGCAATGAATATGGAGCGTGTGCAGTTACCGTTCACAGCAAACTAGAGCGGTTGCGGTTAATGTTCACGCATATTGGATCGTGTGAGCTCACAAAGACCTGGATCGTGTGGGCTCACTCACGGAAATATTGAGCGTGTGCAGTTACCGATCACAGCAAACTGGAGCGTGTGCAGTTACTGCACACGCTCCAGTTTGCTGGATGAAATATCTTTTCTGGATGAAATATCTGGAGCATGTACAGAAACTGCACACGCTCCAGATCACAGCAAACTGGAGCGTGTGCAGTAACTGCACACGCTCCAGTTTGCTGTGAACGGTAACTGGAACGTGTACAGTTTCTGTACATGCTCCAGATATTTTTCCTGAATTCTGTAATCACGTGACACGAAGATTGCCAAAACACTCATTTCTAAAAAAAAAATCGTTGCCAGATATTTTTTTCTGAATTCTGCAATCAACCATAGTGTTCGGATACTTTTTTGAGCAACTGTATCTTCTTCAGGTACATCCAGAAATCGCTGGAGTGAAATCAAGAAGTGCCATTCGTTAGAGAAGTTAGCAGAAAATGACCTGGCGATGAATGCCCTCGATACATCCCTCAGAGGAAAAATGTGGCGGTGTGCAGTATTGCATGATTACAGGTCTATCATACTCTCCCTCTGCATGGGGCGGGGGTGGCTCAGTCGGTAGCGCGCTAGGCTCGTAATCTGTAGTTCCCAGGTTGGAGTCCCAGCTGGGTCAGCGTTGAGATTTATCTCCGCAAAACTTACCGCCCTGCCCACGGTCAGTAGAGGGCACCGATGGCCTTGGAAAGGCCGCCGTCCGTCGGATGAGACGTTAAGCCGTGGCTCCGTGTGCGGGAGAGCCATACCCTGTGCACGTTAAAGAACACGCTGGATGGCCTTGACGGGAGGTTACCTTCTGTCTCCCAACAGCTGTTCCAGTGGGTGGATGAATGAGCTTGTCTAACCTAAGAATTAAACATTGGGTTTCCTTTCTAAAACCTCTTCTGAGCTTCGGGGTCCTTGTGACTTGTTTATCTGACCCATTTTGCAGCAAATGGAACCTAAGAATTGCACATTGGGTTTCCTTTCTAAAACCTCGTCTGAGCTTCAGGTCCTTGTGACTTGTTTATTTGACCCATTTTGCAGCAAATGGAACCTAAGAATTGCACATTGGGTTTCCTTTCTGAAACCTCTTATGAGCTTCGGGGTCCTTGTGACTTGTTTATTTGACCCATTTTGCAGCAAATGGAACCTAAGAATTGTACATTGGGTTTCCTTTCTAAAACCTCTTCTGAGCTTCGGGGTCCTTGTGACTTGTTTATTTGACCCATTTTGAGCAAATGGAACCTAAGAATTGCACATTGGGTTTTCTTTCTAAAACCTCTTGTGAGCTTCGGGGTCCTTGTGACTTGTTTATTTGACCCATTTTGAGCAAATGGACCTAAGAATTGCACATTGGGTTTCCTTTCTAAAACCTCTTCTGAACTTCGGGGTCCTTGTGACTTGTTTATTTGACCCATTTTGCAGCAAATGGAACCTAAGAATTGCACATTGGGTTTCCTTTCTAAAACCTCTTCTGAGCTTCGGGGTCCTTGTGACTTGTTTATCTGACCCATTTTGCAGCAAATGGAACCTAAGAATTGCACATTGGGTTTTCTTTCTAAAACCTCTTGTGAGCTTCGGGGTCCTTGTGACTTGTTTATTTGACCCATTTTGCAGCAAATGGACCTAAGAATTGCACATTGGGTTTCCTTTCTAAAACCTCTTCTGAACTTCGGGGTCCTTGTGACTTGTTTATTTGACCCATTTTGCAGCAAATGGACCTAAGAATTGCACATTGGGTTTCCTTTCTAAAACCTCTTCTGAGCTTCGGGGTCCTTGTGACTTGTTTATCTGACCCATTTTGCAGCAAATGGAACCTAAGAATTGCACATTGGGTTTCCTTTCTAAAACCTCTTCTGAGCTTCGGGGTCCATGTGACTTGTTTATCTGACCCATTTTGCAGCAAATGGAACCTAAGAATTGCACATTGGGTTTTCTTTCTAAAACCTCTTGTGAGCTTCGGGGTCCTTGTGACTTGTTTATTTGACCCATTTTGCAGCAAATGGAACGTAAGAATTGCACATTGGGTTTCCTTTCTGAAACCTCTTCTGAGCTTCGGGGTCCTTGTGACTTGTTTATTTGACCAATTTTGCAGCAAATGGAACCTAAGAATTAAACATTGGGTTTCCTTTCTAAAACTTCTTCTGAGCTTCGAGGTCCTTGTGACTTGTTTATTTGACCCATTTTGCAGCAAATGGAACTAAGAATTGCACATTGGGTTTCCTTTCTAAAACCTCTTCTGAGCTTCGGGGTCCTTGTGACTTGTTTATTTGACCCATTTTGCAGCAAATGGAACCTAAGAATTGCACATTGGGTTTCCTTTCTAAAACTTCTTCTGAGCTTCGAGGTCCTTGTGACTTGTTTATCTGACCCATTTTGCAGCAAATGGAACCTAAGAATTACACATTGGGTTTCCTTTCTAAAACCTCTTCTGAGCTTCGGGGTCCTTGTGACTTGTTTATCTGACCCATTTTGCAGCAAATGGAACCTAAGAATTGCACATTGGGTTTCCTTTCTAAAACCTCTTCTGAGCTTCGGGGTCCTTGTGACTTGTCTATTTGACCCATTTTACAGCAAATGGAACGTAAGAATTGCACATTGGGTTTCCTTTCTGAAACCTCTTATGAGCTTTGGGGTCCTTGTGACTTGTTTATTTGACCCATTTTGCAGCAAATGGAACCTAAGAATTGTACATTGGGTTTCCTTTCTAAAACCTCTTCTGAGCTTCGGGGTCCTTGTGACTTGTTTATTTGACCCATTTTGCAGCAAATGGACCTAAGAATTGCACATTGGGTTTCCTTTCTAAAACCTCTTCTGAGCTTCGGGGTCCTTGTAACTTGTTGATATGGCTCAAAAACAACTCGGTCTCATTTAGTCTATTTATACCTCCGACTTAACGTCTATTAGAAGGACTGTGACCTTCTAATGGCCTTTAAGCTCCATGTGCAAGAGGGTCGTACATCATGCACGTTGATGAAAGATCTGTCCTTACCTGCTGTCCAGTGGTTCCTCTGCCTCACTCTCTCGTGAGCCTCGTGAACCTTCCCCAACCTGCATTTGCGCAGCATTTTGAGCAGAGAAATGTTGTGGGGGGGATGAAATGCACCAGAAAAGCAAAAAGGGTGATCAGCGTCGAAATGTCTGTGGGGTTGGCGTGAGGCAGGGCCTCCGTGAGAACTCTAATCTCACGTTGGGGGCGCGTGTAGCTCGTGATAAGTTTCGCCGAGGCATCATCTCCCTTTGATGCTTCGGCCCGAGACACGCTGCGGGCGCGAGAAATTCAGACCACGGAATCTTCCTACGCACGGCGCCTGCAGGCCGCACGAGAAAAGACGGCTCGCTTCTCTGTTTGTGTGTAGGAAGGTCGTTCGCTCCTCCCAAACCCCTTGTTCAACTCTCCCTCCCTAGCATCCACAAATTGCAGCATCTGACCCTTTCTCGTCCCCAGAGTCACCGGTTGTTGACATCAGACGGAGGGGGGACGAGAGATGAAGGGGGGGGGGATTAATTCCGTGCAGACAGGCAGGACAAGCGAACTGTCATTAATTGGTACCTGGTCGTTTGGAGAGGGTAAGGTTGCAGGGCCCACTGGTTCTCCGCAAATATCTCTCGCACCTCCTCGTCAAATTGGCGATTTGCCCCTTCCCCCTCCCCCATCACGGGGCGTTGACATGGGAGGGTCCGTCGAATAATAACAAGAGGGTGGGCGACGACGACGACAAGTTGGCGAAAGGGTGGGAATATCAAAAGTGAAGACTAATGAAGAAAATGCAAGAGGGACTTTATTTTGTCTCTTGAGTTAAAAATCTAGGTTTGGAGGATTTATTTATTTGGGAGCTATTTGCTTTACAAATAAGAGAGAGGTTGTTTTTTTTTAATTTTTTCAGTGGAAAGAGTCAAAGAATTCAGTGGAAAGAATCAAAGAATTCAGTGGAAAGAATCAAAGAATTCAGTGGAAAGAATCACAGAATCCAAATCCCCCCCCACACACACACACACACTCGCACTACTGTAATGCGAGTGTTATAAAGAGAACATTATTTTTTTATGGAAGAAAGCATATTGCCTCTGGCGTATATAAGAATTTCGTTTTGAAAGAGAATGAAGACAGATAAATCTCAACGTTGGTCCAACTGGGACTCGAAACTGGGAATTGAAGATTACAAGCCATCCCCCCCCCCCCCCATAATAATAAGGATCTTCAGTAACTAATGTATCTACAGTCGCTCAAAAAAATATCCGAACACTAGATTATAGAATTCGGAAAAAATATCGGGCAACGATTATTTTAGAAATCAGTGATCTAGCAACCTTTACACGAAGGTTGACCCACGACCTCCTGATAACATGTCAGGTGCTCTGACCTCTGAGCCTTTAATTAATGTTATAAATTCTCTTTACTGCAATACACAACTGTTGTGTCTGTAGGAGGCAGAGCACGTGCTGTTTTTGAAACAGCCTCTTGAAGTAAGATGGCAACGTCTCAAAATGTGGAAGACATTTCTCGACGTTTCTTTCAACTGAGTAGGAAAGACTCCCTCTTATTCTTCCATGGGTTGTGTTGTTTTACTACTGAGCGGCACTTTTCTGCACACCATGGGCTAAATGGCCAGGTCACATGGACCCCGAAGGCTCAGAGAAGGTTGGGGGAGGGGACCCACTGGAACAGCTGTTGGGAGACAGATGGTAGCCTCCCGTCAAGGCCATCCAGCGTGTTCTTTAACGTGCACAGGGTATGGCTCTCCCGCACATGGGGGCCACGGCTTAACGTCCCATCCGACGGACGGCGGCCTTTCGTAAGCCCATCGGTGTCCCCCTTACTGACCATGGGCAGGGCGGGGAGTTTTGCCGAGATAAATCACAGCGCCAACCCAGCTGGGACTCGAACCTGGGAACTACATAGTACGAGCCTGGAACGCTACCGACTGAGAACCTTAGATTTAGGGACACGAGAGTTAATAATTCCAAATAATGTACAGTCGCTCAAAAAAGTATCCGAACACTACGGTTGATTGCAGAATTCAGAAAAAATATCTGGCAACCATTTTATTTAGAAATTAGTGATCTGGCAACCTTCGTGTCACGTGATTACAGAATTCAGGAAGAATATCTGGAGCGTGTACAGCAACTGTACACGCTCCAGTTACCGTTCACAGCAAACTGGAGCGTGTGCAGTTACTGCGCACGCTCCAGTTTGTTGTGTACGGTAACTGCACACGCTCAATATTTCCGTGAGTGAGCCCACACGATCTAGTATCAAAATAATATGACCACCTACAGTCGCTCAAAAAAATATCCGAACACCATGGTTGATTACAGAATTCAGAAAAAATATCTGGCAACGATTTTTTTTTAGAAATCAAAAAATCGTTGCCAGATATTTTTTCTGAATTACGTAATCAACCGTAGTGTTCGGATACTTTTTTGAGCAACTGTACTATAAGCAAAAACAGACAGCGTTATCAATAGCATGAAATGAGTTCAGAGCATTGCAATCCAGTCCACTACTGAGGTCGTAATATAATCAGTCTTTCTATAATTATATTTAGTAACATTTTTACAGCTGATGTTTAATAATGGAATTGTTCTTGGCCGATTTCAGTCTCTGTATGGTAGCTAGGTAGTCACTGGAAGGAGAGCTATGCACCAATCCCCTGTGATGATGCATAGAACCGGCCAGGCCTAGCACCTAATGTCCGACCCCGCCTTCTCGTGGTGCGGACCGTTAGTACCTTTCAAAAGAGATACTCTCTTGTGGAAGTGAACGGAAGGGGAGGGCTGCCAGATTAGTGTGGCCTACTGATCTGGACAACTATGGCTACTTTTCTTTTTTTTCTACCCTGCTGAGGAGTGGTCAACCACACAGGGTCCTGGTGCTGACCATATAAACCTACTGGACTGGACAGATATATGGCTCTGAGCTTGATTATGGATCCTGATTTTGCTGCACTGGTGGGCTTCTGTGGAGGGAAAATCTTCCGCTGTGTTTTCTTTTTGTTTGTGGGTTGACAGCCCCAAGTGAAGAGATCCACAGGATATGTTTATCAGCTGGTGGATAATCCTGAGCAGAAGTCATCGCAGGCACCTGAACTCTTTGCTTCTATTGGCATCGTCAAATTCTACATTGGAGGAAGTCTTCCAGTGTAGATGGCTTCAGCCTTTAGTAGTGGGGGAACGGGTCTTTGCCCCATGTCTGCGATTAGGGGGCTGTTTGATATTGTCGGCATTCCCTCTCTCAATAAACATAGTTTCTTTAAACATCCCACTAACCATTTTCTCTCCATAGGTAGTTGGAATGTGAGGACTCTGCACAGAGCTTTTTCTCTTGATGTCCTCACACAAGAATTCCACCGTTATAATTTAGATATTCTCGGCTTGCAAGAGACCAGATGGACAGATAAAGGTCAGATTCTTAAAAATAATCTTAAATTTCTCTTTTCAGGGAGGGACGACAAAAAGCATCACCAAGGCGTGGGTCTGCTTCTCAGCAGACACGCTAGTGATGCTCTTCTAGGATATGAGTGCATTAATGAAAGGTTTCTTAGAGCAAAATTTCAGACAAGCGTTAAAGACTTGAATGTTATCTGCTGTTATGCCCCCACTGAGGATGCCGATGAGGATGAGAAGGATAGGTTTTATGAACAACTTCAGGATATTTTGAATTCTGTCAAGAAAGGAGATATTACCCTTGTTCTTGGTGACCAATGCCAAAGTTGGTACTGACTCTGACCTTTGGGGAGGAGTAATAGGCCCTTTTGGTATTGGTAGCTGCAATAGCAATGGGCAACGTCTCCTACAGGTAAGTAAACTCAATGGATTCAGAATAACTAACACTTATTACAAACACCGCGACATACATAAGTACACATGGGTTTCACCTGATGGGCTGCATAAGAATATGATTGATTACATATTAATTAACAGCAAATGGACTAGTTCTGTTAGGAATACCAGGGCATATAGGGGAGCTGAAATTGGATCTGACCATTACCTTGTTAAAAGTGTGTTGCAACTTAAACTTAAAAAGTGTTGTGCTAGGGTTAAAAAATTTACTTTTAATACTGAAGCTCTGAAAGATCCAGTTATAGCCAAAGCTTACCATGATAGGTTACTTAGTCATTATGACAGTCATGGTTTGCTTACTACTGAAGTTGAGGAAGAATGGGATCATTTTAAACAGGCTTTTTTGGACACTAACAGTACTCTTTTAGGAAAAAAGGAGCAGAAGAGGCAAAATTATCTGAGTGATAAGGCACTTGAGCTTATTTCGGAAAGAAAGAACTGCAGGAATGCCCTTAATCAATACCCTACTAGTCCTAATAGAAAGCATTACAGAGACCTTAATAAACTTGTAAAGGATCAGTTAGCTGCTGATAAAAATTTTTGGCTTGATGGTTTGGCTGACAAAGCTGAGGAAGCAGTTAGACAGCACAACAGCAGAGAGCTGTACCAGATAGTTAATGTTTTGTGTGGTAGAAAACGGACAGGCATACAAGGATTGAAGGATAAACAAGGTAAGGTTATAGAAGGGGAGGATTCTGTCATGGCTAGGTGGGCTGAGCATTTCAGTGATGTTCTAAACAATGTAGTTAGTTCTACTCCCATTGTTTGCAATGATGATAGATGCATTGGTGGCTTTAATGTTGGCCCTATAACACAATCTGAAGTTAGTTTGGCTGTTTCTAAACTTAAACTTCATAAATCCCCAGGGGTAGATGAAATTACTACGGAAATGCTTAGAGCTGGGAATGTTTCGGTTACCACTTGGATGACTGAAATTCTGAATCTCTTTTATGATAAAGGCATGGTTCCTAAGGATTTTACCAGAGCTATTGTTATCCCTATTTTCAAAAAAGGTGATCGCAGTTCTTGTGATAACTATAGGGGTATCAGCCTACTTTCTGTTCCAGGTAAAGTTCTTTCCATGATTGTGCTTAATAGAATTAAGAATCTGGTTGACAGGCAATTGCGTGATGAGCAATGTGGATTCAGAAGTGGTAGGGGATGTGTAGATCAGATATTTTCACTTAGGCAGATTCTTGAGAAATGTTTAGAGTTTCAGAAACCTTTGGTTGCTAGCTTTGTTGATTTCAAAAAGGCTTTCGACTCTGTTGATCGTCATAATTTGTGGTTGATTGTGAGATCATATGGTATACCAGACAAGTTAGTTAACATTATGAAAGCTCTCTATAATAACACTGAGTCGTGTGTGAGAGTTGGTAAGGCTTGTAGCAATTGGTTTAGCATTACTTCTGGTGTTCGACAAGGGTGCATTTTGTCTCCTTTTCTCTTTAGCTTGGTTATTGATTATGTTATGCGAAATTCACTTCAAGGGAAAGATTTTGGCCTTAAATGGGCTGGAGATACGAAAATTTCTGATTTAGATTATGCTGATGATTTAGCCCTTTTGGCAAATGATGTTGATGAGATGAACTCTTTCATTCGAGCTGTTGATGAGACTGGTAGTAGAGTAGGTTTGGTTATAAACAGAGAGAAAACTAAAGTGATGAAAATTGGTCAGGCAGGCTGTGATTCAGTTAATCTGAATGGTTGCAGTCTTGAGCAGGTGTCACAGTTTAATTATCTTGGGAGCTATGTAACAGATAATGGTGATGTGCGGCATGAGATTAACAGACGAATAGGGATTGCTGCTGGGACTTTTAAGAATCTATGGAGAGTGTGGAGAAATAGGCGTATACACCTAAAGACTAAAATTAGACTGTATAATAGTTTGGTTCTTTCTAGGGTTAGTTATGGTAGTGAAACTTGGACACTTTGTAAACAAGATAACAGGAAACTAGATGCTTTTGATTCCAGATGCTTACGCAGTATCTTGGGCATTAGGTGGTTCAACTTTGTAACTAATGATGAGATTAGGAAAAGGAGTTTGCAACCTCCTTTAAGCAGTATATTGTGCAGAGAGAGACTCCGTTGGTTTGGCCATGTTGCCCGTATGAATAATTATAGATTGGCGAATAGGGTTATGAACAGTGTGCCTAAAGGCCTCAGAAAGAAGGGGAGACCTAGGATGCGGTGGGCAGACAATGTCAAACAGGACCTTGTTAGAATTGGTGTGCAGTGGCCAGATGCAGTAGATGTAGCTCAGGATAGACTTGCTTGGAGAACTAAATTGCACGGTCTGGTTGGACCTCCGTAGCCCATGGCTGCTTGAGGATGATGATGATGATGATGAATAAATGTTACATTATCTAGACAATGTTAAGTACACAGATATTGAACGTAATCTTATTTATTGCAAATACATTTCACATAAACAGTTTCAAGCACGCATATATTTGATGCAAAAGATATTAAGCATTCACCTATTGGATGTAATCGTTGTTAATTATACATATATTAGATCCAAATAAATGCTAAGAGTAAATATATTAAATATAAACAGTATTACGTACTATGATATTAAATATAAACAATGCTAAGTACAAATATATTGAACATAATTACTGTTATGTTAGCCTCTAGGGCCCAATCACGGGTGCTTTACACATTATACGGGGCGGGATTGGCTCAGTCGGTAGCGCGTCAGGCTCGTAATCCGTAGTTCCCAGGTTCGAGTCCCAGCTGGGTCAGCGTTGAGATTTATCTCCGCAAAATTCCCCGCCCTGCCCACGGTCAGTAGGGGACACCGATGGGCTTGGAAAGGCCGCCGTCCGTCGGATGGGACGTTAAGCCGTGGCACCGTGTGGGGGGAGAGCCATACCCTGTGCACGTTAAAGAACACGCTGGATGGCCTTGACGGGAGGCTACCATCTGTCTCCCAACAGCTGTTCCAGTGGGTCCCCTCCCCTAACCTCTGAGCCTTCGGGGTCCATGTGACCTGGCCATTTAGCCCATGGTGTGCAAAAAGGTGCCGCTCAGAGGTAAAACAACCCAACCCAACTTATTATACGGTTTTACTTATGCCAACTGGGCTTATTTCTGAGATGGAGATGGTAATGGGTAAAAGTTTCACCTGGAACATCGCATATACCCATGCACGATCTACGATAATTGCTGTTAAGTGTATATTTGCTGTTTAGCATTCTGTTGAAATCTTTCGTTTTGACTTCGCTGCATTCAGCAATTTTTTATGTATCTTGCTCGAATTTTAAAACAAAATTCTTCTTTCTGTCATTTACAGCCGAATTTTTGAATAAAAAATAATGTTAATAAGATTATATTTTTTTGCAAAATTTCTTCATTTTTTTTTGTTTTGCTTCTATCATCTTCATTCTTATCACTTTTTTCTTCTGGTTGAGTTGTTTTGCCTCTGTTTGTACACAATGGATTAAACGGCCAGGTCACAAGGACCCCAAGGTGCGCAGAGAAAGTTGAAAGAAGGGACCGACTGGACAGCTGGAAAGCTACCAAGCACGTTCTTTAAAGTGCACAGGGGGTGTGCACAAGGGACCGCGGCTTTATGTTTTCATCCGAGGGACAGCAGCCTTTCCATGCGCATCTGTGTCCCCTTTCTCCCCGAGAAGGAGGTGGCAGTTAACGGAGATAAGTATCAACACTGGCGCAGTTGGGACTCGAACCCGGGAACTTCATGATTACTGGCCTGGTGCGTTACCGTGAGTCAAATCCCGTCGAACATAGGAACTTCAGTAATGAGTGTGTTGCGCTACTGAATGGGCCAACCCCCGTCTCTCCGAATGGGGGAGTTCATCAGACGGTTGCAATAGAAGGACACCAAGAGTTTATGAAATATTTCCATAAATTCAATACACAAAGGATTATTGTTGAAACACGCGATTTTTTTAATGATGTTTCCAGTTTAAAAAGTTTCAGTCCAAAAATGCTCTTTCCTCTAAATTCGTGCCACCTTGACTGCTTTTGGAGAGAGAAAGTTAACCCCCCCCCCCCCTCTCTCTCGCCACTACAATCCAATGTTGGAAGAAAGGGGCGGTGGGGGGTAGTTGCGGGTGTAGGAGGATGTGGAAAACTTTAGCCAGCAACGACGCCGGAGGTCCAGCGCGTGCATCTGAAGACAGAAAACGAGGCTGGCAGACCATAATGCAACTGTAATTATCTCGGGGAGGTGGACCAAAAGAAACGGCTCCACTTCTCCGCGGTGCTCATTGTAGCTCGGGTCAGGGGGTCACCGCTTCGCTGCATTGTTTCCGTCGCCGGAGGTCAGGTGTTGGATCAGGTGCTTAGTTGGTGGCCAGCGCGTGGTGGGGAGAGAGAGGACCTCCTTTGGTGGCTCTCGCACGTGCAAGTTGCTCCCACGAGTGGACAAGATCTGACACGTGGACACGAGGACCACGGTCAGGCACTTTGAAGCAATTTTAGGTTTTGTGGGTTCCGCACAATGTCTGTTTAACCTTTTGACCGCTGTCACGTGCAGTTGCAAACTGCACGATGGTTTGGTGCTGAGTCTCGTGGTGGTCCCGACCACGTGTGATTGCTAGTTCGTGTTTCTTGTTCTGATCATTGTGTGTGCGCATCCTCCATGCCATCAGGGTTCGAGAAATAACGATTCATAAAGAAACTCAGGTGCGTTGAACGTTGAATGTCTTAAAGCCGCCTCTCCTGAAGGAACTGCTCAACAATATTCTACCTGCAGTGTTGCGGGACAATCGGGTATTTAGATCGAATAACAATCGAAAAGAATATTAAGTGTTAGAAAAGCTACTATCGAATAATAATTATTAGTGTTTGCGTGGGGGATGCCAATCCAAAAGTAATTAAAAATGATGCAACAACAATGGACACTTGAGGTTCAACCGGAGTGCAAGAAAGTGTAGCCTCAACAAACAGCCGCTATGGCGTGAATATTGTTGGAAAACAAAGAAAAAGGGTGTCGAGTGAAACGTTGTTGAAGAACAATGAAAAAAAAAATGGGCATGAGAACGTAAGATATTTTTCAGTTATACAGAATGTCCAATAACAAAAAAATGCTAAACTTTACCAAAAACATAAGTTTATAAAATATTGAAATACTGAGCACTCATTTTTCAAGAAAATAAAGGAAATGATTTTCGAAAAAATATTCAGATATTTAACAACGCCTAGTAAGAGTAACGGATGATAACTAACTGTCGGTAGCGCGAAAGGCTCGTAATCTGTAGTTCCCAGGTTCGAGTCCCAGCTGGGTCAGCGTTGAGATTTATCTCCGCAAAATTCCCCGCTCTGCCCACGGTCAGTAGGGGACACTGATGGGCTTGGAATGGCCGCCATCCGTCGGATGGGACGTTAAGCCGTGGCCCCGTGTGCGGGAGAGCCATACCCTGTGCACGTTAAAGAACACGCTGGATGGCCTTGACGGGAGGATACCATCTGTCTCCCAACAGCTGTTCCAGTGGGTCCCCTCCCCCAACCTTCTCTAAGCCTTCGGGATCCATGTGACCTGGCCATTTAGCCCATGGTGTCCAAAAAAGTGCCGCTCAGAGGTAAAACAACAACAACCCCCTCAAGCAGCTGCTTGCCACAGAGGTAATTTCCCAGATGTTAAAGTACTGATGAATATGCAACAAATGTGAACAAATGCTTTCCTAAAAAGCAATTTCGAAAGCGTTTTCACAATATCCAATAAAGGAGAATTTTGATACTCAGCATTAATTAATATAACAACAACAATCCAAAAAGAAATCTGAAGTTAAAAGGATTTGTTAAAAAAAAAAATGTCATTTGGCTGATTTTGGCCATCAGGAAATTGAAACTAATTTTTAAATCCACGTGATGAATAATAAGTGTACAGTCGCTCAAAAAAAGTATCCGAACACTATGGATGATTACAGAATTCAGAAAAAATATCTGGCAACGATTCCTTTTAGAAATTAGTGATCTGGCAACCTTCGTGTCACGTGATTACAGAATTCAGGAAAAATATCTGGAGCGTGTACAGCAACTGTACACGCTCCAGTTACCGTTCACAGCAAACTGGAGCGTGTGCAGTTACTGCACACGCTCAATATTTCCGTGAGTGAGCCCACACGATCTAGTATCAAAATAATATGACCACCTACAGTCGCTCAAAAAAGCCTCCGAACACTAGGTTGATTACAGAATTCAGAAAAAATATCTGGCAACGTTTTTTTTCTTCAGAAATTAGTGATCTGGCAACCTTCGTGTCACGTGACACGAAGGTTGCCAGATCACTAATTTCTAAAAAAAAAATCATTTCCAGATATTTTTTCTGAATTCTGTAATCATTTATAGTGTTCGGATACTTTTTTGAGCGACTGTACACTTCTTGTTCCAATACAAGCAGTTTTATAAATGTGTTTATATTAGAAGTATACATATAAGTGTCAATATGCATAGATATACTGATATTTTTGTTCCAATAAAATTATTTAGGAAAATAACGGCAGAAATAAAAAATATCTGTACAAATACGAAGAAAAAATAATGTGTAGAATATATTACTATAAATACATTGTCACGTGGCTCTGATCCATCCCAGTTAAAAAATATCCACCATTATATTGTTCATCGAAAATTTTTCCATTTCTTCAAGTTTCACTCTTCGTAATGAAATTTTTTCATTAAAAGATTATTTTGACGAGGTGAATTTTTTATTGAATCTCATGATCGGAAAATATTTTGGGTTGGGTTGTTTTACCTCTGAGCGGCACTTTTTTGCACACCATGGGCTAAATGGCCAAGTCACAAGGACCCCGAAGGCTCAGTGAAGGTGGGGGGAGGGGACCCACTGGAACAGCTGTTAGGAGACAGATGGTAGCCTCCCGTCAAGGCCATCCAGCGTGTTCTTTAACGTTGGGTTGTTTTACCTCTGAGCGACACTTTTTTGCACACCATGGGCTAAATGGCCGGGTCGCAAGGACTCCGAAGGCTAAGAGAAGGTTGGGGAAGGAGACCCACTGGAACAGCTGTTGGGAGACAGATGGTAGCCTCCCGTCAAGGCCATACAGCTTGTTCTTTAATGTTGGGTTGTTTTACCTCTGATGGGCACTTTTTTGCAAACCATGGGCTAAATGATCAGGTCACAAGGACCCCGAAGGCTCAGAGAAGGTGGGGGGAGGGGACCCACTGGAACAGCTGTTGGGAGACAGATGGTAGCCTCCCGTCAAGGCCATACAGCTTGCTCTTTAACGTTGGGTTGTTTTACCTCTGAGGGGCACTTTTTTGCAAACCATGGGCTAAATGGCCAGGTCACAAGGATCCCGACAGTTCAGAGACTATTGGGGGAGGGGACCCACTGGAACGTCTGTTGGAGACAGATGGTAGCTTCCCGTCAAGGCCATCCAGTGTGTTCTTTAACGTGCACAAGGTATGATTCTCCCTCACATGTCCCATCCGACGGACGTGGCCTTTCCAAGCCCATCGGTGTCCCCTACTGACCGTGGGCAGGGCGGGGAGTTTTCCGGCGATAAATCTCAACGCTGACCCAGCTGGGACTCGAACCTGGGAACTTCAGATTACGAGTCTGGCGCACTACCGACTAACACACTCCCTCCCCCTCCCCAATAAAAGTACTCAAAAGCTCTAGTCTGCAAGCAAAATGGTGGTGTGTAGTGTGATGAAAAATATATGTATGGTAGGAAGAAAACAGAGAGATGAATGGAGAGGCATACAGGAAGACAATGTAAGAAGCAGACAGAAAGACAGAGAGATGATGGAAGAGGCAGAGATAAAGATAGAGAGATGATGGAAGAAGCAGACAGAAAGGTGATTGGAGACAGAAGAAATGCGAAATAATGGGAAATATATATATATAGAAAGACAGAGCTGATGGGAGGGGCATACAAAAAGACAGGGAAACGACGAGAGAAGCAGACAGAAAGACAGAGAGATGATGGGAAAGGCATACCGAAAGACAGAATGATGATGGGAGAAGAGAGGTGATGAAGAAAGACAGAGAGGTGATGGGAGACAGAAAGACAGAGAAATGATAGGAGAATCATAGAGAAAGACAAAGAGATAATAGGAGAAGCAGACAGAAAGACAAAAAGAAAATAGGAGAAGCAGACAGAAAGACAGTTGATGGGAGAAGCAGGAAGAAAGGCAGAGAAGTTTTAAGAGACAGAAAGACAAATAGATGACGGAGAAGCATACAGAGAGATAGAGATGATAGGAGAAGCAGACAGAGAGATACAGAGATGATGGAAGAGGCAACGGAAAGACAGAAAGGTCATGAGAGACAGAGAGACACAGAGATGATGGAAGAGGCATACAGAAAATCGAAGATCTGATGAGAGAAGCAGATAGAAAGACAGAGAGCTTATGAGAAAGTCAGACAGAAAGACAGAGGCTTATGAGAAAGGCAGATAGAAAGACAGAGCTGAGGAGATAGGCAGATAGGAAGACTGAGAGTTGATGAGATAGGCAGACAGAAAGACAGAAAGGGGATGGGAGAGGCATTCCAAAGATAGAGAGATGATGGGAGAGGCATTCCAAAGATAGAGAGATGATGGGAGAGGCATTCCAAATATAGAGAGATGATGATGGAAGAGGCATTCCAAAGATAGAGAGATGATGGGAGAGGCATTCCAAAGATAGGGAGATGATGGGAGAGGCATTCCAAATATAGAGAGATGATGATGGAAGAGGCATTCCAAAGATAGAGAGATGATGGGAGAGGCATTCCAAAGATAGAGAGATGATGGGAGAGGCATTCCAAATATAGAGAGATGATGATGGAAGAGGCATTCCAAAGATAGAGAGATGATGGGAGAGGCATAGAGAAAGGCACCGAAAAAGAGAGGAAATGTAGAGAGAGATGATGGAATGCCTGCAAAGATATAAGATAGAGAGGCAAATACACAAAGCAATATATTAGGGGGCAGACACATTCCAAGATGGGGAGATAAACAGAAAGAATGCGAAGACGAGAAGAGAAATTGAAAAGAAGAAAGATGTTAGAGATCAGATGGGGAGACAATGAAAGGATGGACAGAGGGATGGGTGAGATCAACAAAAAGGCAGACAGATGGATACGAAAGCAAATGAGAGGACGATGGGACGGGAACTCCGACAGAGGGGAGCTGATCTGGAAAGAAACAGTGAAATTAATAATTGCTGAGAGCAGACAAGACATAAATTGATAAACAGATTGGGAAGCAAGTTGGGTGGCGGGGCATAAAAAAACAAAACAAATGACAGACAGACATGTAGTTAGACAGGTAGTCTAGTTGACAAGTAGACAGACAATTACTTAAACGAATGAATAGAAATGAAAATAAAAGCATCCCGTGATCATTTCCTCTTATCTGGCAGGAAAGATAAGGATGCCCAAGAGCAAGAAATGACAAGAACTGGTTTCGTGCATCCTCATCATTATCATCAACATCAACCCAAAAATGTACATTGGAAGGGAGGGCAGGAAGTGTCTTCGTTTGCGAGTTTGAAGTGTGAAAGCATTTCTTGACGTCGAGCTGCTGGTCCAACTGAAATTTGCATTATAGTAAGCGTTGGCAGTCAACCAATCACTAGTTCCGACAATATCCCCTCCCCGGGGGAAGGAGCATCCCCACTTCCCGCCACCTCCATCACTTTGTCCATCCAAGAGAGAGTTAATGCTGATAGATCATTGTCGGACTGACAATCACAGCTGAACTCGTGGAACTAGAAACCACAGTGATGACTGCGAACAGGCAAATCACTTAGGGATGAAAATAACACCGACTTGAAAGACGAATGCGGAGTGATCTCTTTCAAAGAGAAGAAAGTTTTGATATTTTTCAACATCCTCTAATGGTGGAAATTGAAAAACACACTATTAAGATTTGATAAACGCAAATAGTGATATGTTGATAACATCTGAGTATTTGTTTCATTTTTGGAAACAAAAGAGTTGACTATCTGGGGAAGGACAGAATGAAAGGAACTTCGGGTCTTTTTTTTTCGTGAAGCGAGCTAACAATGACATCAGTCAGGTCATCAGAGGGGAGAAGATGCTTGCTCAGAGGGGAAAGGGGGGTGGGCAAGAGAAGAGATCGGTGTCGGAATGGTGTCACGTGACGCCATTTGCTCGTGGTTTAATTTTTAAGAGAGAAAAGTGTTTCGTAATGCTCTTCAAGAACCAAAAAGAAACAAAAAGTTTGCACTATAGGAAGCGAGAAGAGAAAAAGTTCTGTTTCATGGAAATCGACGTTAAAGGTTGGGTTGGGTTGTTTTACCTCTGAGCGGCACTTTTTTGCACACCATGGGCTAAATGGCCAGGTCACATGAACCCCGAAGGCTCAGAGAAGGTTGGGGGAGGGGACCCACTGGAACAGCTGTTGGGAGACAGATGGTAGCCTCCCGTCAAGGCCATCCAGCGTGTTCTTTAACGTTGGGTTGTTTTACCTCTGAGCGGCACTTTTTTGCACACCATGGGCTAAATGGCCAGGTCACATGATCACCCCGAAGGCTCAGAGAAGGTTAGGGGAGGGGACCCACTGGAACAGCTGTTGGGAGACAGATGGTAGCCTCCCGTCAAGGCCATCCAGCGTGTTCTTTAACGTGCACAGGGTATGGCTCTCCCGCACACAGGTGCACACAGGTTTCCAAGCCCATCGGTGTCCCCTACTGACCGTGGGCAGGGCGGGGAATTTTGCGGAGATAAATCTCAACGCTGACCCAGCTGGGACTCGAACCTGGGAACCGACGTTAAAGAATACTCTGAATGGCCTAACAGGAGGTTAACATTTGTCTTTTGTCAAATCCTTCTCCCAACTTTCTCTGAACCCTTTTGGGGTCTTTGTGACCTGGTCATTTAACCCATTGTGTGCAAAGAGGCAAGATAACCGAATTCTGAAGGAATCTAAAGATTTCTTTAGTATTTGTTGATGAGGGGGAAAAAATGATTAAAAGGAAGAAGTTAACATCTAAATGTTTTTCTGTGTCTCTGGATGTAAAATTAATTATTTAAATAAAAATTAAAGGAATATCCATGAAACATAAAGTTAAAAAAATAAAAAAAGCGAAAGGTATTTAAAAAAACACACACACATTTAAAGAGTAAAGACCAAAAATTAAATAATAATAATAATCTTATATACAGGGTGTCTCAAAAATATAGGTACAAAGTTTTAGGGGAGGTAGACAACATCTAAAGGAATGAGAATTGCATAGGAACCCATAACCGGAAACGTCATGGGAAAACGTCATGGGGGGGGGGGGGGGCTGCCCTCATTTCTGCTACCTCTTAATGACCCATAATCGCACAAATTTTGATGCGCATGCGCAAACGAACGGTGGCCCGGTACATGTCTGTGTGGGAAGCGTTCTTGATACATTCGTTGAGCGGCTCTTCCGTTGCCCTCAGCTATTCCATACACTAAGTGCATGTCTGCCAGCTCCCTGTTCGAATACCTTTGCATGCTCTTCGTAAGCCGACTACCGCTCGAATGAGGAAATCCAAAATTTCCCCTCTAGCGCACTGATGAACAGCGCCGCCTATTGACTTACGGTGACGTTTCCGGTTATGGGTTCCAATGCAATTCTCATTCCTTTAGATGTTATCTACCTCCCCTAAAAGTTTGTACCTATATATATTGACCCTGTATATATTAGTCTTAACTGGCATAGTGGCTATAGGGAGCAAGCATCTATTCCAGCAATGTTAACTTTGTGTGTTGTAGTGGCTATAGGGAGCTAGCATCTGTTCCAGCAAGGCTAACTTTGTGTGTTGCAGTGGCTATAGGGAGCTAGCATCTGTTCCAGGAAGGCTAGGTTTGTGTGTTGTAGTGGCTATAGGGAGCTAGCATATGTTCCAGCAAGGCTAACTTTGTGTGTTGTAGTGGCTATAGGGAGCTAGCATCTGTTCCAGGAAGGCTAACTTTGTGTGTTGTAGTGGCTATATGGAGCTAGCATCTGTTCCAGAAAGGCTAGCTTTGTGTGTTGTAGTGGCTGTAGAGAGCTAGCATCTGTTCCAGGAAGGCTAACTTTGTGTGTTGTAGTGGCTGTAGAGAGCTAGCATCTGTTCCAGGAAGGCTAACTTTGTGTGTTGTAGTGGCTATATGGAGCTAGCATCTGTTCCAGCAAGGCTAGCTTTGTGTGTTGTAGTGGCTGTAGAGAGCTAGCATCTGTTCCAGGAAGGCTAACTTTGTGTGTTGTAGTGGCTGTAGAAAGCTAGCATCTGTTCCAGGAAGGCTAACTTTGTGTGTTGTAGTGGCTATATAGGGAGCTAGCATGTGTTCCAGGAAGGCTAGCTTTGTGTGTTGTAGTGGCTGTAGAGAGCTAGCATCTCTTCCAGCAAGGCTAACTTCGTGTGTTGTAGTGGCTGTAGAGAGCTAGCATCTGTTCCAGGAAGGCTAACTTTATGTGCTGTGTTAGCTCTAACTGAGGCAATGGTCAGTAGTGACTTCGGTCTTCATAGGGATACAAGGATCCTTTGGATCCTTCCTTGTAGTTCTCCTACAAGGACCCTTCCTTGTAGGAGAAGGCCTGTAAAAGTTAGGAGTAGCTTCTAGGATTCTTCTCCCTCCTCTGTGTCGCAAATGAATATATGTATATGACATAGATACATAAAAAATGTTGTGGGAAAGCCAGAAGCCCCTCAACTTTGGTCTTCCTGCTACACCAAGCGAAGAGCAGGGTGAATAAATCATAATGTTGGAAAAGTTAAAATTATTTTTTTTTGCATTAAACGCCGGGGCTTGTGCTTGAATAGTATCAGGTATCTGGGGAAGTGTTCCTCAGAGAATCAATTTATCTCGCATCTCCCACCAAACTTGAAATATCCCATCAAATTGATTCCTATTGACTCAGTGTTATTTCTTATATAATGAGCTGAACCAAATCTTCCCTGTTCAGTTTAACTCCATATATCGTATATGAGATATTAAGCGCCATGGGCCTAAATAATACCCTGTGTTCAAATTGTAGCCTGGCATAAAAAATAAATTCCAAATTGTAACCCTGGCTACTGTTCGAACATTTACGGTAAATAAAAGTCAAAGGCATGTTGACATAACTTTTGGCAGCTCTCCAACTCCTACCACCGGCGGCAGTTGGAAAGCTGCCAAGAGTTGTCATTGTTGACGCGAGCTTAATTACCATAGGAACTGTGGAAACAGATTTCAGACCCTCATAACTGCCCAAATACTTGATGATCCGGTCCCAAATTTCGTGTTCCCGCTTGCCACCTCATGTCGCGATAAAAATTCAAGTTTCCGGTACGGTTCGAGTTTAACAGAATTTTTTTTTTCTTCATTTCATTGGAATCAAGAAAATCGTTGAATTCCAACAGCGAATCCGTTGCTCTATAGTCGCTCAAAAAAATATCCGAACACTATGGTTGATTACAGAATTCAGAAAAAATATCTGGCAACGATTTTTTTTTAGAAATGAGTGATCTGGCAACCTTCGTGTCACGTGACACGAAGGTTGCCAGATCATTGATTTCTAAAAAAAATCGTTGCCAGATATTTTTTCTGAATTCTGTAATCAACCATAGTGTTCGGATATTTTTTTTTGAGCGACTGTTCCTTCAATAGAGCCCAATTTCGAAACATGAAATCTCTTTTTTTCTCTCTTTCCTCGAATTTCAAAGTTTCAGTTTTCACCTTCGAATTTTCTAACGGAAATAATAAAATAGTGAATCTGTCTTACACCAACCAACTGTGGTAAAAATCAGGGCAACACAGTGGAGTTCTAGCAGACGAAATTAACTTCAACCACGAGCTCGGCGACCTTATGACCCAAGGAGCACGTGCTTGAAGTGGGGGAGAGGAGGTCTGCGCGTCTCCTTCATCTCCCCTTCGCCCATTAGAAGAGATCTATCTACCAGTGGCGTTTTCGGCCGGGAATGGCGGATGCTCGTACGAATGCGTAATGAGCCGGAAAAAAAAAGAATAGCCGGAGTATTCGGCGAAGGGAACGAGAGCACGAGACCACGTTCACTTTTGGCGCGCTAATTAAGCTCGTGGAGGAGCAAACTCTCTCTTCTGGGTGGTCGGGAATGATGTCCTGAGGTCTGACATCCCCCCCCCCACACACACACACCCCGTTACCCTTGACATCCGTTGGTTCTGTAGACAGACGGACAGAAGGGTGGGGAACGTGTGCACTGACAGTATGACCTCTGCCCCCTCTATTAGTTCACTGATGATGGATGCTGAGACATTGGTGAGGTCATAGCGCTTGCAATGTCATTTCAGGAGGAACAACTGTTCGCATGATCTCATCCTCACTCTCTCCCTCGCTCCGTAGTGGAGGGTCTCTTCTGATGTAGATAAGGTTCATATTGATTGCTTTACTACGGTGCGGACAGTTCGGCACTTTTAAAGTACTTGAATGGTTAAAAAAAATTGTGACCATAAAGCGTAATAAGGCTCGTTATGACCATTTAAAGTTGACGCAACAAACCGTTCGTCATCTCCACTGTTGCCTTTAATCCGTCTTCAGTCGCCAATAATCCACTTCAATGTCCATTGAGCGCCAGGCTCGTAATCTGTACTTACCAGGTTCGAGTCCCAGCTGGGTCAGCGTTGAGATTTATCTCAGCAAAATTCCCCCCCCCCTGCCCACGGTCAGTAGGGGACACCGATGGGCTTGGAAAGGCCGCCGTCCGTCGGATGGGACGTTAAGCCATGCCCCGTGTGCGGGAGAGCCATACCCTGTGCACGTTAAAGAACAAGCTGGATGGCCTTGACGGGAAGCTAGCATCTGTCTCCCAACAGCTGTTCCAGTGGGTCCCCTCCACCAACCTTCTCTGAGCCTTCGGGGTCCATGTGACCTGGCCATTTAGCCCATGGTGTGCAAAAAAGTGCCGCTCAGAGGTAAAACAACCCAACTCAATGCCCATTAATCTACCACGAATCATCCCAATTGCGCCTGATTCACTTAAATCACCGAAGTTGATCCATTTCCATCCTGAACTAGCCATCATCGCAACTATTCCATCCGAAATCATCACTCATCCACCTGGAATCACCACTATCATCTGCATCCCCCCCCCCTGGCGTCACTAACCCACCTTTAATCCCATTGTTGCCACTGACTCTCTTCAAATTACCACTACCATCATTAACTTGTTGCCACTCGTCACCAACAATGGTGAAACGATCAATCAATGATCATCCTATTGAGATCTCAATAATAAAGGACAAAGATACTGCCACCATGATGAACAATGCCCTAGCAATCAACAAACAAATGGTACCATTAACAATGACAAAAAAAATGAAATAATAATGACACCACCATCTTCAATATTGACATTATCATAATAATGAAGAACAATGTTTCCTTTTTTTCAACGTCCCTTGTGTCGGGGGTGGCTCAGTCGGTAGTGCGCGAGGCTTAATCTACAGTTCCCAGGTTCGAGTCCCAGCTGGGTCAGCGTTGATATTTATCTCTGCAAAATTCCCCGCCCTGCCCACGGTCAGTAGGGGACACCGATGGGCTTGGTAAGGCCGCCGTCCGTCGGATGGAACGTTAAGCCGTGGTCCCGTGTGCGCGAGAGCCATACCCTGTGCAGGTTAAAGAACCCGTTGGATGGCCTTGACGGGAGGCTACTATCTGTCTCCTAACAGCTGTTCCAGCGGGTCCCCTCCCCCGACCTTCTCTGAGCCTTCGGGGTCCTTACGACCTGGCCATTTAGTCCATGGTGTGCAGAAGGGTGCCGCTCAGAGGTAAAACAACCCAACGGCATCCCTCCCCTCATCAGCTTCGATACTTTGTCGATTCCCGTTGATCAGGAGACATGTTGATAAGAAACAATGGCGATGCAACCACAATAAACAATGCCTTAATGGTGAATAGGCCAATTTCTAAACAAATCACACAATAATGCAGAATATTGACACCCGTATAATTTATATAAATTCTTCTCCTTTCAAGTTATTAAAATTCTCAAGGTGGGAGTGGACCCCCCCCCCCCCCACACACACACACGCCGATTCGTTCGTGCTCACTACATCCCAAAATGCATCTCTTTTATTCACGAGGAAACAATATCTCTCGTGGAAACGCAAAATTCCCTTCGGCCCATAGAGGTTGGTAGGTTTTATTTCTGAGTTATTGGACATAATAGGTTGGGTTGGGTTGTTTTACCTCTGAGCGGCACTTTTTTGCACACCATGGGCTAAATGGCCAGGTCACATGGACCCCGAAGGCTCAGAGAAGGTTGGGGGCGGGGACCCACTGGAACTGCTGTTGGGAGACAGATGGTAGCCTCCCGTCAAGGCCATCCAGCGTGTTCTTTAACGTGCACAGGGTATGGCTCTCCCGCACACGGGGCCACGGCTTAACGTCCCATCCGATGGACGGCGGCCTTTTCAAGCCCATCAGTTACCCTACTGACCGTGGGCAGGGTGGGGAATTTTGCGGAGATAAATCTCAACGCTGTCCCAGCTGGAACTCGAACCTGGGAACTACAGATTACGAGCCTAGCGCGCTACCGACTGAGCCACCCCCGCCCCGGACATAATAGGCTAAACAGTCAGGTTACAAAGGCTTAGAAAAGGTTCAGGGATATCTGTTAGGATAGAGATGGAAACATCCCGTCAAGGTTATCCAATGTAATTTTTAAAGTGGATAGATTATGTCTCTCCTGCATGCGGGACCACGGCTTTACTTCTCAACCGATGGACGGCGGCCTCTCCAATCTCCATCTTCCTCAATGAAGGCAGGATGGAGATCGGCGAAGATAAATCTCATTCACTGGCAAAGTTGGGACTCGAACCTGGGACTGCAAGATCTGCAGACCCCAAATCCTCATTAATTTCTTTTCTTCATCTAACAGGGGGGAAACGGAAGAGGGGAAGCAAATCCAGCACCCTTCCCTCTGCAGAGAAACATCCTGGGTTTCTCACGTGATCACAGGAGCCACTTCCGACATTATCGTCATCTCGATTATCATAAATCGAATATTGGATAATACAGTCAACATTCCAACAGACCGAGTTCAAACTTAATGCACCACAGAGAAAAATGAGACGGTAAGAGACCTCAGGTCGAAATCTTGAGGAAGTGAAGGAAACATTATGGACCCGTGAACCGATATCGTGTTCAAGATGTCGTAAGATCGTGGTGAAATTGACCTCAAAAGTCGATGCTGAGACATTCCAGCGCATCGGTTCAGGCACTGGAGCGAAATTTCTGCACCTCCTGCGAGGGAAACAAGTCCCCGAAATGCCTTCTTTTCATTCGGGCAAGGAGGGGTGGCTGGAACGCATGCGCAGAGAGGTCGCACGCCAGCTGAATGCGAGTGTGTTCTCGGTCTCGAGACCTTGGGGCCATGCCCGGGGCCGAGCGGCGTGCGAAGCGTGGGAACGCGCCGCCCGCCGCAATGCGCACCGCTGCGCCGCTTTAATTGGCGACGTCGGGCCGCACGCGTGCCTGTCTTGTCCGGGTCGGGAGGAAAAGAACTGGCTGTGGAGAGAGAGGGGGGGTCAGGACGGGCTCTCTCCTCGTGACTCTGATAGAGGGAGACTTGTAGCTCACACGGAAGGGGAGGGGGGAGATCAACCCTCCCCCCACCGAGCTGTTTCCTCCCTGGAGGTGGGTGCGCTCGGACATCAGAGGAGGTTCGGGACTGAAGACCTATTGAATTGCCACTTGTTGCTCGGATGTAGGCCGTTGCTAGGAAGCAGCAACCGAAGACACTACTCGCCTCTTATCTTGCGATGCAAAAGCGCGCAACTTCGCTAATTAAGCTCTTATGCGCAGATTGGGCTCTTCAGATATCCGCATTCTCAAGATCGAAATTCTAATTGGCTGTCAAGCGCATATATTGGAAGTTATTGGAGAAAAATTGAATTGTGTTGGATAGGTATGCACAGTCGCTAAAAAAATATCCGAACACTACGGTTGATTACAAAATTCGGAAAAAATATCTGGCAACCTTTTTTTTAGAAATCAGTGATCTGGCAACCTTCGTGTCACGTGACACGAAGGTTGCCAGATCACTGATTTCTAAAAAAAAAACGTTGCCAGATATTTTTTTCTGAATTCTGGTTCGGATATTGTTTTTGAGCGACTGTACACGACATAAGCGATGAAAAAATTGTAACAATTTTTTTCAGATTTTTTCATCTGGACGCACTGCCAGAGTAGATATTTAGTGAAAACAATATTTTGATTTTTGAAATTTTGCTGTATGTTTTTGAAAACAGACATTGGATTACGGTTCATGATAAAAAAAAATGAAATAATAAATACCCCCTCAAGCAGCTGCTTGCCACAGAGGTCTGACAGGTGCTTGTCAGTTTATATGCCATAGTAGAGGATCTGAGAGGATGGCAGGACCTCAGCAGAAAAACGACACACACATCCATGCCTAATCCGGGGCTCGAACCCAGGTCCCTTAAATCAGTAACTAAGCGTGCTAACCACTCGGCCACGGGACGGCTCATGATAGTGTCCAGAAAATATTTCGTGGTGGAAAGATGGTTTGGGGGGGGGGGGCGCTGTTTGTAGAATTAATTTTGAAAAAGAGGAAACAGAAGAAAATGGTGATGGAAGAAATAATATTCGACAATTACCTGGGAACACCACGTGCAGTTGACAAAAAAATCTACTGAGGACCCGCCATCCTCACAGATCCCTCCTACTGTGACGTACTGACAGACTCCTGTCAGACCTCTGTGGCAAGCAGCTGCTTACGGAGGTAATTAATTTAATTTTATTTAATTCAGTAATAAAGTATCAGAGGAAATGGTCCTCTAGACAAGAAACACTTTAAATAATGTGCTGGAAAAAAATATTTTGTCCTGAGTGGGATGTTTATGTGTCACATTAATGAATGGTTGCAATCTTGAGCAGGTGTCACAGTTTAATTATCTTGGGAGCTACATAACAGATAATGGGGATGTGCGACATGAGATTAACAGACGAATAGGGATTGCTGCCGGGACTTTTAAGAATCTATGGAGAGTGTGGAGAAATAGGCGTATACACCTAAACACTAAAATTAGACTGTATAATAGTTTGGTTCTTTCTAGGGTTAGTTATGGTAGTAAAACTTGGACGCTGTGTAAACAAGATAACAGGAAACTAGATGCTTTTGATTCCAGATGCTTACGCAGTATCTTGGGCATTAGGTGGTTCAACTTTGTAACTAATGATGAGGTTAGGCAAAGGAGTTTGCAATCTCCTTTAAGCAGCATATTGTGCAGAGAGAGACTCCGTTGGTTTGGCCATGTTGCCCGTATGAATAATTATAGATTGGCGAATAGGGTTATGAACAGTGTGTATAAAGGCCTCAGAAGGAGGGGGAGACCTAGGATGCGGTGGGCAGACAATGTCAAACAAGACCTTGTTAGAATTGGTGTGCAGTGGCCAGATGCAGCAGATGAAGCTCAGGACAGATATGCTTGGAGAACTAAATTGCAAGGTCTGGTTGGACCTCCGTAGCCCATGGCTGCTTGAGGATGATGATGATGATGACGGGAAATGTGTTGATCGTACACTTCGGCTCACTGTGTCATGGCTAAGTCGGTATATTGTCCCCCATCCCTCCTAAAGAGGGAAAAACCTCCCATGAAGGCCACCCAGCGTGTTCTTTAACGCTTACGTTGCACACTGGCCAAGGTTTAATGTTCATCGGAAGGACGGCTGCCTTCCCAAGCCCTAACTGAAGACAGAAGGGGGATTAGGAGGCAAAATTTAAGCATAGCAGATGACGAACCAGGCACGATGTCAGTTGATCTAAACGTCCTCCCCTCCATCCTATACCGGATTAATGGATTGTTCTATGGCCGAGTGGTTAGCGTGCTTGGCTACTGATCTAAGGGACGTGGGTTCGAGCCCCGGGTAAGGCAGGATGTATGTGTCGTTTTTCTGCTGAGGTCCTGCCATCCTCTCAAATCTTCTACTCTGGTATATAAACTGACAGGCTCCTGTCAGACCTCTGTGACTGCTCAAATTTGTAATCATAATCATGAATAAATATATAAGTATATTATATTTAAGTATGTAATTATATATATATATAAGTTTTTTTACCCCCCCCCCCCCCCCCCCCCGAAAATCCTGTCGTCTTATAAGAAATCTCATATATATAAGTGTTCAAAATCGAAAACAAAGGTTTTTGGTTAATTTTATTTTCCCACCGTAGTATATTTTCCGACACTAAAAATAGATTTAAAAAACAACTACAAAATTTTATTCCCTAAAAAATATCATTTTAATATTTCCTGTCCAGTGGAATATTTTAGTAATTGGGACACCCTATCCAAGTCTTATTATTCCCTCGAAACCAAATCCTCCAACTCCCTAAATCTAAATGATGGGCAACTCTCTGTTGGACAATGAGTCAGTTTCCAATCCACATGTAGGAGCATTTGCCTCCAGCTTCAGGCCAACTCTAGCAAGGTCGCATTGCGCGTTTCCCAACCACACAATTCAAAGTAATTAATAACAATTCAAGTTCCACACTCTTAATAGCTCTGTTACTTAACATGTATAGTCGCTGAAAAAAATATCCGAACACTACGGTTGATTGCAGAATTCAGAAAAAAATATCTGGCAACGATTTTTTTAGAAATTAGTGATCTGGCAACCTTCGTGTCACGTGATTACAGAATTCAGGAAAAATATCTGGAGCGTGTACAGCAACTGTACACGCTCCAGTTACCGTTCACAGCAAACTAGAGCGTGTGCAGTTACTGCACACGCTCCAGTTTGATGGGAACGGTAACTGCACACGCTCAATATTTCCGTGAGTGAGCCCACACGATCTAGTATCAAAATAATATGACCACCTACAGTCGCTCAAAAAAGTATCCGAACACTATGATTGATTACAAAATTCATAAAAAAATATCTGGCAACGTTTTTTTTTTAGAAATTAGTGATCTGGCAACCTTCGTGTCACGTGACACGAAGGTTGCCAGATCACTAATTTCTAAAAAAAAATCGTTGCCAAATATTTTTTTTCTGAATTCTGCAATCAACCGTAGTGTTCGGATATTTTTTTCGACGACTGTAGTTGTTGTGCATGCTGACAACATGATGAAACGAAAACTTTATACAAGATGCTGCTTAAAAAACAAACTGATGTGTTTTTCGTCTCTAATGGAAACAATCCCAGCCAATTCTCTTTTCCGGTGGTCTGAGCAGAGGAGTAGCCAGCCTGGAATCACGGAGAAGATATTTTACGAAAGGCGAAATCTCATCAGAAATAAAACATCTGGCACTCGAACCCTGTATCTCTGTGCTCCGCAGTCAAGAAATCTAATCCCTCGTTTAAGCTCCTTCTTATATTAGTTGCATAGGAGGATCCAGACCTTTGGTCGTCCCATCGTAATAAAACTATACTTTTTTTTAAACTGTATGCTTGAAAAGACATTATTTTTTAATATTAGCTTAATGTCTTTCAAAGTAAGTTTCGTGCAGGTAAATCGAATATAAATTTCTGTATTTCTTTGCGGTTGTAACTTCTTATCAAGTAATGCTTGATATTATGACACAACTGTTTTTAAATTTTGCATTCGCTACTAGCAAAAAAACTGTCTTTGTGCATACTTATAGCTTTTTAAAATATTTTAACGAAATGTCAACTTCTGCATTACTGGTAAGAAAACAAATTTTCTGCATTGAAGAAAAAACGAAATCAAATCTTTAGACTTTAAGATTTTTTTATTGTAGTTTTTGGACCCTGCTTACTCTATAACAGAACTGAAAAAAAAAAACTCTTCGTGAGGCATTTGCTTAAAGTAATAAAAATAATGAGTTGTTGGGTTGTTTTACCTCTGAGCGGCACTTTTTTGCACACCATGGGCTAAATGACCAGGTCACATGGACCCCGAAGGCTCAAAGAAGGTTGGGGGAGGAGACCCACTGGAACAGCTGTTGGGAGACATATGGTAGCCTCCTGTCAAGGCCATCCAGTGTGTTCTTTAACGTTGGGTTGTTTTACCTCTGAGCGGCACTTTTTTTGCACACCATGGGCTAAATGGCCAGGTCACATGGCCCCCTAAGGCTCAGAGAAGGTTGGGGGAGGAGACCCACTGGAACAGTTGTTGGGAGACAGATGATAGCCTCCCGTCAAGGCCATCCAGCGTGTTCTTTAACGTTGGGTTGTTTTACCTCTGAGCGGCACTTTTTTTGCACACCATGGTCTAAATGGCCAGGTCACATGGACCCCGAAGGCTCAGAGAAGGTTGGGGGAGGGGACCCACTGGAATAGCTGTTGGGAGACAGATGGTAGCCTCCCGTCAAGGCCATCCAGCGTGTTCTTTAACGTTGGGTTGTTTTACCTCTGAGCGGCACTTTTTTTGCACACCATGGTCTAAATGGCCAGGTCACATGGCCCCCTAAGGCTCAGAGAAGGTTGGGGGAGGGGACCGACTGGAACAGCTGTTGGGAGACAGATGGTAGCCTCCCGTCAAGGCCATCCAGCGTGTTCTTTAACGTTGGGTTGTTTTACCTCTGAGCGGCACTTTTTTTGCACACCATGGTCTAAATGGCCAGGTCACATGGACCCCGAAGGCTCAGAGAAGGTTGGGGGAGGGGACCCACTGGAATAGCTGTTGGGAGACAGATGGTAGCCTCCCGTCAAGGCCATCCAGTGTATTTAACGTGCACAGGGTATGGATCTCTCGCACACGGAGCCACGGCTTAACGTCCCATCCGATGGATGGCGGCCTTTTCAAGCCCATAGGTGTCCCCTACTGACCGTGGGGAGGGCGGGGAATTTTGCGGAGATAAATCTCAACGCTGACCCAGCTGGGACTCGAACCTGGGAACTACAGATTACGAGCCTGGCGCGCTACCGACTGAGCCACCCCCGCCCCTATAAAAATAATGAAATATGAATTATATGCATTATGGGTGATAATCGATATTATTCAACAAACGAAATAATTGAAATACTGATAATTGAAGGATTCATCTGTTCACCACTTACTTGGGATTCGAACCCAGATCTCTTTATTCTGACAGACGAGTACACTGACCACTCGTCCACTAAACATGAAATACGATTTCGCGCCTTAAAGATGAAAGAAAAAAAAACATTATCTTTTCATCCGTTTGCTGTTTTACGAAAGAGATCAAATCTCCATCTTATCAGACAAATCTTCTCATTGTTGATCTCCGTCAATTGTGACGCAAACAATTCAATCGAGGGACGAAGTGCGGAACTCTTATCATCGGGGGGGAAAAAAAACATTCGAACAACGTTAAAACGTCAAAAGAAAACTACGCTCATTTTAAAAAATCAGTTGATTTCACCTTAAAAACGGTTAAAAAATAAATAAAATAAATACCCCCTCAAGCAGCTGCTTGCCACAGAGGTCTTATAGAAGCCTGTCAGTTTATAAGCCACAGTAGAAGATATGAGAGGATGGCAGGACCTCAGCAGGAAAACGACACATACATCCATGCCTTACCCGGGGCTCGAACCCAGGTCCATTAGATCAGTCGCCAAGCGCGCTAACTACTCGGCCATGGGACGGTTATCGAAATGCTAATAACGATTAAAAAAAAACAGATATTGCAAAACGTATGTGTGATTAATACAGATAATAATGTAAAAGGCTAGTCTATATATGTGTTATTTATAATAATAATATTTCCATATTCATTTATAAAAAAACATTACATTGAAAATCCGCAATCAAATTATAAATGGAAACAACAACAAAAAATATAATGATAAAGACAAAATGTTTTTCGCGCAATTACCGGCATTTTAACAATTGACTAATATGAAATCTCTCCTCATTTGCATAAACACTAAAACCGATTTCGGCCACGCCTAAAAAAATCTGAAATGGACACTAATTAAACCTTCCATTGGAGATTCTCGATATAATTTGAAACATATTTTGAAAGCATAACTAGCAGAAGGGACCAGTACCCCCCCCCTCCAGTAGCTTTTCTGAAATCCTACCCTGTCCTCAATGCATCTCTCCCCCCCACTCCACCTCTCCGGTCTCCCCAAAAATTTCTCTTTCCCACAGACATTCCCATGGCAACCCAGCATCTCTTATTCTCCCCCCCCCCTCCTTGGCCATGCCTGTGGAGCCAGCCAGGGTGTAGCGGTCCGTGCTAGGGCACGTGGGCACGGGCAGGCCTTTGTCGGAACCGGTTCCGCCGCCTGTTTACACTTGGCCCGCTGTTTACTGGCGCGAGCGCTCTCCTTGAAGTGGGCGGAGTTTTCCCACACTGCTGGCGCGTTCCACGACTGGCGATAAAAAGCTCAGCCACGTGCTCGGGCAGCCGGCCCGGCATATGTGTGTCCTGCTCTTTAGGCCCCGCTCTCATTTGGAGGGGGGGGAGGAGGGGATCTCAGCCCGTTATCAGCAGTCGGGCCTCATCAGCCAATGGGCGCGCGCCTGTCGCGAGCCAAGTCAGCACACCTTAGGAGGAGGTGCGCTCCCATTGGCTGAGAGCCCGTGGGAAAGTGTCTGCCGCCACGCTCTCAGGGACCCAGCCTGCCTGACCCCGGGCAGCAATAAAACTTAGCGAGCGTCGTGCGTTCCCACACAGACTGCTTTTGGCACGTGGTCGCGAACGGTCGGTACGCATTCCAGCACACGTCACTGTAGTACACGCGCGTGTGTGCGACTCGCTCTCCACGTTCTCTGAGATTTTTCGCCAAAACCTTGATCGCCGTCCATCATGCCTTCCGAAAAGACGGTTACCAAATGCAGCGAGGCTAGAAGGGTAAGTACCGGTTTATCGATTCATTAATTCCATTAAGAATTCATTCTGTTTTTGAAACTTCCGAAAAATTAACAAATGAAGCGACCAAACAAGTTTGCTAATTTGTTGAGCAAACAGCATTTTTGTAATTTGCTCTATTTTGCAACAATGTTCCAGCATGGAAGTTTTTTTTTTAACTATTTTTCGAAATCGCTATTTTATTATGCAATTTATTAACTGTTTGCAGTCGACAATGTATTTTTAAGGTATTGTCGATGCTAAGTTTCTGTTGACAGGCCAAAAGCTATACTTGCATCATTTGATATTGTTTCGATATTTGAACCATTCAAGTATTCAAGTATATTTCGTGCAGGTCTTTTTGGCCCATATTTGTGCAATGTCCATGTGATTTCTAACAGCGCACTTTTAAGTTAATATTAAATTTTCTCTGATATCTGTATAGCTTTAGACTTGTAATCCATAGCAACATTTGTTAATTTTAAAACATTTAGCAGGATAACTTCCAACTTATATTTGTACCAAAGTTGTATTTTTATTATGATAATATATTAAACGCAACAGTCGCTTAATATTGACAAATTGCTGATAGGTTATCTGGAAATAAACAATAACTGTAAACAATAACTGTAAACGCACTTCCTCATTGTTGACATTCGCAATATTTCGTTTACAAAGAACTAAAATCGAAAAGGCTCTATCGAGGTAGTTTTTAATAGTGCAATGACATTTTACGTTTTGAAAAGTTTAGAATTATTTAAACTTTTTAAAATTTTTATTTTTTCGTCCACTGTTTCTAAATATATTGTAATTGATAATTTTTTTCTGCCTCCTGTCTCGTTTAAATACATATATAACATTAAGTGCTAAATCGTAAAACACTTGGCGTGAATATGAATTTAAAAAAAAGCAGTTGTATAATTCTCTTTTTAGTTTATAGTGTTTTTTTCAGTAATTCAATAATTTTATTTTACTGCAATTAGAGTTCAGTCTATCAGAAAAAATATCAGAACTCTACGGTTGATTACAGAATTCAGAAAAAATATCTGGCAACGATTTTTTTTAGAAATTAGTGATCTGGCAACCTTCGTGTCACGTGACACGGAGGGCCAGATCACTAATTTCTAAAAAAATCGTTGCCAGATATTTTTTTCTGAATTCTGTAATCAACCATAGTGTTCGGATACTTTTTTTGAGCGACTGTAGGTGATCATATTATTTTGATACTAGATCGTGTGGGCTCACTCACGGAAATATTGAGCGTGTGCAGTTACCGTTCACAGCAAACTGGAGCGTGTGCAGTAACTGCACACGCTCCAGTTTGCTGTGAACGGTAACTGGAGCGTGTACAGTTGCTGTACACGCTCCAGATATTTTTCCTGAATTCTGTAATCACGTGACACGAAGGTTGCCAGATCACTATTTGCAAAAAAAAAATCGTTGCCAGATATTTTTTTCTAAATTCTGTAATCAACCGTAGTGTTCGGATATTTCTGTGAGCGACTGCACGTGTTTAGATTATAAGAAGCATATATTATTCTTATCAGAATGCGATGACTAACGAGAAATCTTCTTTCCTTTTTAGAGTACAAAGCCAATCATGGAAAAAAGACGTCGAGCAAGAATTAACAACAGTCTGGCAGAACTGAAAAACCTCATTTTGGATGCCCTTAAAAAAGATGTAGGTATTTTCTCTCTTGAATTCCACTGTGTATGTTAGTATTTCATAGCCTACTGTAAGGGTATTTCGTGGTGGGGGGGAGGGGGGATTGCAGCGGAAGTGCCGTCAGTCGGGAGGCGGCTTGGCACGCGCTGTGCTGCTGGTGAATGGCCCGCAGTGGCGGAACGAACAGCGGCGGTTTTTGCCTCGTTCCCACGGTCAATGTTTCCCCTTGACTGGACGGGACAGATGGTGGTGGGGATGGAGTCGGCCGCATGGCCTCATGGGAGGAGGAAAACCTGTTTTGGGGAACCTGCGTCACCGAGTGTGGGACGATGGGGCCAGTTGGCCTACAAATGCTAATGGCTTCTGCAGTTGCCTTTTTTTTTATTGTTCATTGATCGTTGGGAATAAAAATTGTTCATTTATTTCATTCAGGTATTTTTTTAATTTATTTTGTGGAAATTATTTTTTACTTTAAAGCGGATGTAAATAAAATTATGCTTCGCAGAGTTTTTTTTATTTTTATTTTTATTTTTATTTTTTTTTTCATTTTTAAACGGATGTAAATAAAATTACGCTTCGCAGAGTTTGATTTTTTTTATTAGAATACTTTTAGGCTGCATTAAGTGGGTTTGACAATATTAATAAAGTTTTATGTTTTGTCCTTACACTGATAGATTTAAAGGCAAAATTCTTTCTTATGACAATTGATGCCTTTTTTAACAATTGAAAACGAAATTATTTGTCAATAATGCATTCTGTTATTGGTTTAATTTTTAAAGAAAATGGCAAGCCACTGCCAATGAGAATAAATGTTATTTGACGTATTTCTTTAAAAAGCATGTTATGTAATCTTTACTGTGCTTAGCATTTTATAAATAAATGTTGATTATTATGGTGAACAGCAAATACTTATGACGAATTCTTTTCTCTTCAGAATGCTCGTCACTCAAAACTTGAAAAAGCTGATATCCTCGAGATGACGGTGAAGCACTTGCAGAACCTGCAGATGCAGCAGATGACTCCTGACCCAACAGCGATGACAAAGTTCCGATCTGGGTTCACCGAGTGCGCCAACGAGGTGAGCCGTTTCCTCGGCACCAACGTCGACGGCGTCGACCCCTGCGTCCGCCAGAGACTGCTCAACCACCTCGCCAACTGCCTCACTGGGATGAACAATCCACCTCCTGCTCCTCTGCCTCCCGTGCACGTGCAGGTGAACAACGGCGAGTCGGACGCCACTGCTCGGCTGCTCGGAGGAGTGCAGCTGGTGCCCACGAGACTTCCCAGCGGCGACATCGCCTTTCTGCTCCCGGCCCAATTATCGGTCTACGCCCCGGCGACCGTTCCCATCAGTCCCGCAGCATCCACGACTTCATCTTCTTCATCTTCATCTTCCTCCACCCCGAGCCCAGTGAACGTGCTCGGTTCCGCCGGAATTTTGAGTCCAGCTGCCAGTGATCGCTGCAGCCCGAGCCCCGTTCTGTCGACGAAGCTTTACCACGAGGCAACGACTCCTTCCTGCCCAATGGTCGTCGTGCCCGCCGTCGGAAAGATCGAATCCGAAAGCGTTTGGAGACCTTGGTGAACGAGCTGACTCTTCATCAAACTGTACAAAAGGAAAAGGACTTGGGACTTGTATATAATGTAAATACGTCAGATGTACATAAGAATGGACTTTCCCAAATCCGTCCAACAACCCCACCACTACTATTCCTACTGACCCATGTGACTGTGATAAAATGAATTCGACCGGTGCTCCAGAACTGCAGATTTTGTTTCTGAGTGAAAACAAAAAAAGCAAACCAAAAGTGTTGTTTTGTAAATATATCTATTTTGCGCACTTTTCTGCCAGTTCAACCGCGTTAAGTGAGAAAAGAGAAAATTAAATGAAAAAATCATTTTAATATTTTTAAATTTGTGTTGATGTGGTTTATTTTTTTTATTTTAAATTTTAACGGAAATCTTAAGATTTGCAGGCATGAAAAGATATTTATGCAAATATCATTCACTAGGAAAGAAATGTCTTTGCAATTGAAACTTCAAAAGTATCTTTGAAAAGAATTGTGGGATTATCTTGGGAGTATTGAAAAGGTTTGTAGCAGACAGAAAAATAATCCTTTTAATGTGTTGAAAAATATATTTTGATTGTAATAACTTATCCCTTTTTTTAAACGAAATGAATTCTGGTTTTTCATTTTTTTTTAAATTGCTTTCGAAGAAAATAAATGAGCCATTATTTATTTTCTTCGAAAGCAATTTTAAAAAAGTGAAACACTAGAATTCATTTCGTTTAAAAATGTTCAAAACATAAAATTCGTTAAATAATTTTCGTATAAAATTTCGTTTAAAATTTCTGGTAGTGTTTCATATTCTTGAAAATCACGTTTTCAGGAAATTAATGCTACTCTTAAAACTCTAATTTTATTTTTCTCTAAAAAATTGGAAAATCTAGTTTCACCCCCCCCCCCCCCAAAAAAAAAGTTATTACGATATCAAGATATATTTTGAAACGCATTTTGTTCATTTTGTTGCAGAAACTGGGATATCTTCAAAAGTATTATTAATCTATGTGCAGTAACTTGTCAAAAACAGTCACATGATTGTTTTGTAATTGACTTATTTTTGACAAGTTTGTGTACATTTTTCTCATTCATTGAGAAATGGAAATTAAGACACACGAAATGGTGCTTATTTTCAGCGGCAATTAAATTTAAGTTTCTTGAAAATTTTCAATTATCAGTCATTGTTTAATATTTGCAATGAAAATTGTATCTTGAAAATTTTCAATTATCGGTCGTTGTTTAATATTTGCAATGGGAGATCTTAGCCAAATTATCTTGCAAAAAAAAATCATTTTAGCACAATACTGCTGAATAATACACAATACTACTCTTTCTAGTGTAGTGTTTTGCATGATAAAACTGTGGATACTTTATTAATTATATATATAATTGAAATTCAATATATCTGTTTAATGTCAATTCGATAAATTTTAAAATTTATTCTTTAACTGTCGCTTTTGAAAATCCTGATTGATTTTACTTAGAAGAATTTGAGTATCCATAGTTTTAAGCATACTTACGTTTAAAAATCTCGAATACTTTATATTGAGTGATTAAAGTCAAAAATATTTCCCTAGGTGGTGGCGCAATGTTATCGCGCTGGCTCGCGGGGCCACTGCAGCTGCAGGGGGCGGGATTTTTCCTTCCCTCTGACGAAAATCGCACGTTCTCACCTTGAGCATAATTGGCTCCCATCGACTAATTGCAAAAAAAAAATTCTGAGCACATTTAGAGCTTCAATTATTTAACGCCAATAATAAGGCCTCAACTGATTTGTTGAAACAGTCTGTACAATCGCTCAAAAAAATATCCGAACTCTATGGTTCATTACAGAATTCAGAAAAAAATATCTGGCAACGATAATCACTAATTTATAAAAAAAAATTGTTGCCAGATATTTTTTCTAAATTCTGTAATCAACCATAGTGTTCGGATATTTTTTTGAGAGACTGTAGGTGGTCATATTATTTTGATACTAGATCGTGTGGGCTCACTCACGGAAATATTGAGCGTGTGTAGTTACCGTTCACAGCAAACTGGAGCGTATGCAGTAACTGCACACGCTCCAGTTTGTTGTGAACGGTAACTGGAGCGTGTACAGTTGCTGTACACGCTCCAGATATTTTTTCTGAATTCTGTAATCAACCATAGTGTTCGGATATTTTTTTTTGAGAGACTGTATCTAATAATGTTTAATGTAATTTGAAGGAAAAGTTGAAATCATTTTTTTTCCGCTTGCAAATTATGTTAAACAATTGAAGCTTTAAAATACAACAATTTAACCGGATCATGGAAAACATTCCATCAATAGAAAAACCGGGGGGGGGGGGGTCCTACCATGAAGGTATTTTGAGGCTGTCATCTAAGGGACCTGGTTTCGACCCCAAATAAGGCAT